>LUCG01076976.1:0-10374 GCA_001633085.1 Carthamus tinctorius | reverse complement strand
TTTTAGCACTTCTCATTTGAACCTTTCTCTCTCTCTCTCTCTCTATATATATATATATATGAATACTATGTAATAAAATGTATAAAACTAACTTTAGTAGTAGATATACATAAAGAAATCTAGAATTTGTTCTGATTCAAATTCTCAAGAAAATATAGTTACAAAAAATTAAAAGAAGCATCACAAAATTTATATTATATATGCATGGATTGGGAGGTGTTGAAATGGACTGTACAATGATATAGAATGCCAGAAGACAAATCTAAAGAAAAGTGAAGAGTATTTTTGAAAAGCTGATTTGGAGAATCAGAATTTTATTTTTATCAAAAATAATTAAAGAAGGTTCATTAGTGACATTTGACTCACTTACTATACTTCTAATCATCAATTCTAATCTAAGCTACTCTTTTTATTTCAAATTTGAAATATGTATATTATCATTTTTTATATAAGTAAGGATTATACTATAAGATTATGAATAAAAAAACATATTCTTAGTAAAATTAATATAAGAAAACTTCTTTTAGAAAAAAAAAAGAACTGTTTTATTTATATCTAAAAGAGTGAATTACACTTGTAGTTCTTGTGGTTTGTTGAAAATATTAGTTTTGGTCCCTAAAACAAACTATCTACACTTGTGATCCTTAACTTTTCATTTTAATAACAATAATAGTCTTTCCACTTAACAAAGTTAGTTAGCAACAATAATAGTTGTTATAATTTTAAGTGTCGACTAGTGTAATGGATTCATAGACATGTAAGTCTTATTTGTATCCGATGGGACGATTAGTTTCCCATTGGTAGCATGGGATAGCCATCCAGTCTCTTGGTAAGTAAGATGTAGGCACGTATTTGCCGGAAATCGTCACAAGAGCAGTAAGACGACGTAATCCCAATGTGCTTATTGTTTATTCTTGGGTTTTAAATATCTTAAAGTATAGATCGAGGGTGGTTGAATTTGAGAGTGCACGAGCGATAGATCGAGGGTGGTTGAACCTGACAGTTTTGACTACAGCCTAAGTGGCTGTTTTACCATTATATCGGGCAGCTTAATTCTATATTTCATCACCAATTTGGTTTCGGGTCTACACTGTCTTATTTGGACTATTTCACTTTAATGTTGATATAATATTGTAAGGATTTTTGTTGCTTACAAATTACGTTTTAAAGTTTATTTCTTGAATTCTTGAATAAATTCTATGTTTTCACTAAGCGTTAGCATAATACTTTTTTCTTAAAATGACATCTATAACAAGTCATCTTAGCTGTTGGACACCTCTGGTCTGAGCATAGAGATGTGTAGCCGCACTTAGCGGGCTTTTTGATGATCGTAGATAAATTTGACGAATTTGAAACTATAGACATACTTTTGAAGGGAGAAAGCGACACCCGTCGATAATCTAGACTCGATAGTTCAGATTAGTAGGTTGTTGAGATTTTGTTTCTCCCATAACTATGTTGTGTAAACGTCTTACTAATTGTCCCTAGATTTGGGAATTTAATTATTAGATATCCTGTATTTCTACATTATTCAAGTTTATATTTACTCCTATTTTTAGGGTGTTACACCATAGGGACCACTAATATAATTAACACTTCTAAGAGCATCTCCAATGCATAAGCTTTATAAGACTTTTTACTATTTTAATTAGCTATTGTAATGGGTAAATAGCATTGGAGTAAAAAGCTTTTTGAAGAAAAACTTTTGAAACACCAACCTATTATTTGCAAATACTTTTTACATTAAAATAATGTTTAATTCTTTTTTCTTACACTTTTAGTTTTCATGTTCATCTTTAATAATAGATGAAAAAACCTTTAAAGAGTTTTTTGCATTGGAGAAGTTATATATAAAAGGACAGCCTTTTGTTAATAAAAAAATAAAAAAAATATGAGGTGGTAAATAAAAAAAGCCTTTGAAAGACTTTATGATTGTGGATGCTCTAAAAATATGTTATATATGGTATGTTTGACTAACTAGATGATAAACAAATTGTGTTTGACAAAAACTAGTTGATAAATATATAAATTGACCAAAATGACATTTAAAAAACATAGTCGATTACAATATTTCATGACTTGATTAAAACAAGTTTCTAATAGTATAATATGTTAATTAATACAAGCAGGATAGTGTAAAAAATTAAATAGAATAATATTTTAACTAAAAGTGTTTAATATTGATTATTGTATATATATACTATAAATTATGAATTTATTAAAACTAAATTCAGAAAGAATCTCCATCAATTTATGATTTTAAATAACCATCACATATCATATGAATAAAAATATATTTGATCAACCTCACATACCCTAATTAATTAATAATTCCTTAAAAAATATAATTATTAATTAAATTAAACATTTTATTAAAATTATTTAACACAATTCTATTATCAGTAAAACCATAATTTTGAATTTTATCTAACTTACATAAACATATTTAGAGTTCTTATATTTGATTTTTGATAATTGAATAATAATGATATAAAAATAATTGATATAATTAACAATAATTCTAAATAATTAATAATTAATATTAATGTATAAGTAAAATTAACTAATAGTTTTCGACTAATATTAATCACTATTTATTAATATTAGTATTAATCCATCTCTCATAAGACTTGATTTATTAATGATGATCTTTTTGTACTTAGTGTAAATATTTTTAGTATAATTTAAGTTGAGGAAGTATCACTGAGTCTGTTTAGTGATACATTTATCTGTTAGGTTTGTGTACTTCATGTTTTGTTTTACATCAGAGAGTGTCACTGAGTCTGTTTGGTGATCGCTGATTGTATGCATTGCAATAGCTAAGTATTCCCTTAAGACAAACAAGTCAGGTTCAAGAAACAATCAGCGATATCGAAGAGGTAGCCGATGAAAAAGTCAATGATGATCATGGTCTGAAGACAGATTTAGTGATATCAACCTGACTACACAGAGTGATGATCTGATGCACAAAGACTCAATTATCACTAAGTACATCATTTAGTGACCTCTATAGCTGATCAAAGACTTGGAGCCGAAGATTTCTAGATTTGTCTTATAGGGGTGGCAATTCTCAACAAGACACGAAACACGACACGAATCCGACATGAAGATAAACGGATTCAGGTTGAGTTTTCTGACCGTCGACCTGTTTTTTTCACCGGTCGTGTTCGGTTTGGTATATGGATTTGCAGGTCAACCTGCCAACACGTTTATCTTTTTTATATTTTTTAAATATTTTTTATATAATAAAATTTTATTTTGACTATTGACTTTTGCTATTTCAATTTCAATTCAGCACCAAAAACAGTAAATCAAATTTTATTTTGATTGTGTTTGAAGTTTTGAAGTAGGTTGTATTTGACCCGCTAACCCGTTTATGGCCCGTCAACCTGCTTATGACATGTGAACCCGTATAGTTAAACGGGTTATGTGGGTTGTGTTAGCGTTGGTGGGTCACGAGTTAGGGTTAAAGATTTCGACCCGATTAGTTAAATGGGTCATGTCTGGTTGAGCCTTTCTGACCAATGTTCTAAAAACCGGTTGAACCGGGAACCGGTAAAGGGACTGGGTCAAATGTGACCGGTTTTATGGTGCTTTAAGAACCGGATTGAACCGGCTGGTTTAGTGACCGAACCGGTAAAAAACTGGTTGACCCGGTTTTTTTAAAAATATAACATGTAAAACTTGTTATTATTATTATTTTATTNGTAATGTGTATTTTTAATGTTTTTTAACTTGTAGATATCAAATTGTTGGTTATATATATATATGTGTGTGTGTGTGTATATATATATATATAACTTTCCTATATATAGTCTTCTAGTGCTGTGGCAGATTGGTTATCGCTCGGGGGGTTCATAGCGCTCTAACCGAGTTCGAGCATTCTCGTACGCATGACTGAGGACATTTAAGTGGGGCCATGTTTAGCCCCTAAAATTGCCGGGGATTAGTCGGGCTTTGGCCCGGACACCCTTCCAAAAAAAAACTTTCCTATATATATATATATATGAATGTAAGAAAAAGGAAAAAAACATAAAAATGTTTGGAACCGGTTGAACCAGCAATTGAACCGATTGAACCGTGAACCGACCATCACACTGGTTCAACTAAAAACATGGTTTTTAAAACATTGTTTCTAACTCGCCAACCCGTGACCCTTCAACTCAAACAAGACACGACACCCCTATTGTCTTATCCCTCAGATTGCACAAAAGGACAACCATGCTTTTCTGACAGAAATACAAAGGATAGTCGTTTTACTGTTTCCTGTGTACCTGTCAAATATCAAAGCAACTGTTCATGTTTCTACCAAACATATGTCCTATCTATGTATGCTTATACACGATGGTGAATAGTACAACTCACACCACTCTTCATCCAACACGTGTTAAAGGTGATGTGACCTGCATTTAATGCGATGAGTATAAATAGCTGATGAGATTGAATGTTCATCAGTGTCCACTACTCAGTCCTCTTCTTCCTTATTTATTTCTTTGTCTCTAATCTCACTAGTGCAATAGTGAATGCTTTGTATTTCTTAGATTTTTAGAATAGGTTTTACCACTTATTCTTCTTCCGCAAACAATCTATAAATTATGTGATTTATTCAATAAAAACATAAGAATTTAAAAGTATCATAAACTGTTGTGATTGTATTCAACTCACCCCATTCTACAATCTTTGTAAGATTAAAGGTAACCCAACGAGACCACTAATTAGTAATAGTTAGAATTTAGGAATACTTATTTTAGCAATAGTAATAGATAATATTTAATATAAATGTAGATATGGTCATATATGAAAAAGAAATTGACAAAAAAAACTACTCTAACTAGCTTATCAATAATATAACACCCCAAAATCTATAAAATGCGACAAAATTAAAATATTCGTTTAAAGCACTTAAGTCAATACAACTTCCTCCAAAACTTTTATACTTACATATTACGATACAATAAAGTTGAAGTCAACAACTTAGAATCTAAATCTGAACGAAACTATATTAAGATTGGTGTTACTATAACTCTCACTGAAGGCCGTCATCCCAAATGATATGAAAACGTCCCAAAGGTTTAAGTCATTCATTAGTCTGTATCTAGCACTTGACTTTGCTCAACTGTTACTAATTTTGCCTTCATGAGGACTTGATGCACACGCCAATAAGAAAAAATGTTGGGAGTTTAATGTCTAATGAGTTCAAACATTTTCATCATAATTATAAAACGGTAAAATAGAAAGCCTGTTTATTTAAATTAGCAATTCTAAAATGAAACGTCTACCATAGAAACATCTTTCTAAAAGCCACATTTTCATGACAAAACTCAATAACTCAAATACCCACTTTTACTTGGAATGTAAACCCAAAACTCACACACTACATAAATAATGCTTGATATTCAAATATTACGAACATGAATAAAATATAAGTATCCAAAGCAACAAAAAATGATAATAGTTGGTATTTGAAACATCAAATCATGGGTACATCCCTACTACTAAAAAACAAGGGTATTACTGACGATATAAACAGTCGGTAAATCGTCGGAAACAGTTTTTACCGACGTTTTTCCGACAAAACGAGCGCCGCTAAAAAGATTGTCGGTAAAAGCTCCTGACGGTTTTTCCGACTACTTTCTGACTGTTCCATTTGTCGAAGACTTTCCGACGTTTTCTCGATAATATTCCAATTGTTTTCTGAAGATTTTCCGATGACTAATTAAAAAATAAATAAATAAGAAACAGTCGGTAAACCATCAAAAAACAGTCGTAATTTTCCGACTGTCAAAACTAGTCAATAACGGTTGTCGGTAATACACAATTTTTTAGTAGTGTCCATACCTAAAATAACACCAAAAACATGGATAAATTATTGTATCCAAAACACAAACTTTTTTAACGAAGGAGGCCTGATTCCATTTATTGTGATATAACACAAAACTAAGCCAAATACCTATGTTATATGAGCTTAATCGAGGTCAATATTTATCGAGTTCAACCATCCACGATCTATAGCTTATGAGCCATCAAGTTTAACCGACCACGATTTATAGCTTGAGATCTCCCAAATTCATAGTTAATCTTGTTTACTAAAAATTACATTATTTTAGTCAATTACCGATGTGCGACTCAAAGAGCCCATACCATATTTCCTATGAAGACCCAATGTCTATTTTAATCTACATTAGTTCATCCAATTCAAACCGACTCCTATGTCGATGAATCCATTGCATTAGAGCATCTCCAATAGCATTGCTATAATTTCTCTAAAATAGAGAAAAAAATATCAAAATCTCTAAAATCATCTTTTCCCATCTCCAACAGCTTTCTATTTTAGAGAATTTATCACCATNCCCAATAAACTTTTTAAAAACTTTTAAATAACTAATTATACCATTGGTGGAATATATTAAAATAACATTTCTCTCTCTTTATATAGAGATTTTAGAGAAAACTCAAGTTTTTTATATTTTAGCAATCACTTTAGCAATGCTCTTGGAGCATTTTAGAGAAAAAAAAAACACCATTTTTTCTATTTTAGCAATGCTGTTGGAGATGCTCTTACAGTCTAAATTAGATGACTTCAACTGAATGATTAATGCACTCAATACATGTAATTTCCAAGTAAATATGTCATAACTTCAAATCACTTCCAAAAGCTTAACATAGAACAATTTAAATCGGACAAATATTTCCAAAACTCATTTAAGTTAAAATCAAACCAATAAACTCCACAACTCATTTCATGATACAATAAGTTATAAATACCTAATGCTTAAGCAACTTATATATCATGTTTGAAAATCATAAATTCAAGCCAATATGCTCTTCCATTGTTTAAATAATCCAAAATACATCACAATAAAGTCCATAATGCATTTAAAGAGTTTTATAAATTAAATATCATGATCCAAAATACCATAAAATCAAACAAATTTAAATCATGTAAATTTTTACTGATTTATAAAATTAATATAGCAAATATGCATTAACATCAAATAATTTCATGTGACAAATAACTTATCAAAACCCCACAAAATTTATGATTTATCATTAAAATATCCAAAACTCCATATATATGTAGTTCTTAAGATTTTATTAACCCAAAGATGCAATTTCATTACAACATTTGATAAATCTTAAAAAAAACACTTTAAAACTCCAAAATAAACATTTTAGACATGTACAAAGCAACTTGAACTCATTAATATTAATATTAATTCATAATATTTATTTATTAATTAATACTTACTAATTTTAATAATAGCTAATTTTTCACTTGTTTGATGAAGTAGGAGATTTCACCGGTGAAGGAGGGTAAGAGGTTTGAAGCTCTTATAACAAAAACAAACAATACCTTAATAATTCAAAATAATAAATTCACTCGTTTTTTTTAATTGCATTGACCAAAAGAGGTTTTAAGTAAGGTTTGAATGGATAAATTGTAAATCTTGAATAGAAGAGCAAATTAGTTAAACAAAGCCAAGTTTCACGAATTTTCACTTTGACCACTTAAGTTTTTTCTTTCCTTGTAAGTATGTATAAGAGCATCCTTAACAACGATGCCGCTAAAATAGAAAAAAAATGAAGATTTTAGCATATTTGTTGCTCCAACAACTATGTTATCCTCTATGCTAACATAGAGAAAAGATGAGAGAGATTGTAAAAATCTCTAAATGATGAGAGAAATGATTATTTTAATACTGCAACCAATAAGATCAGTTAAAGATAAATGTTTAAGAGAGATAAATGATTATTTTAATGTTCTAACCAATAGAATAGTTGTTGGAGTTGGATGCAAATTATTTTAAAGATTTTAACCTTTTTTACTTCATCTTAGAAAACATTTAGCATAGCTGTTGGAGATGCTCTGAAGGCTTTAAACTTTAGTGGGTTATTTTGGTATAGAATGAAATATGCCGGAAACCAGAATACGATGGAATGGGAATTGTATGTGAAGAAAATGTGACTTGCAATTGGTTAGCAGAAATCTATTTATTTGGTTCGCAAAATGTAGTTTTAGGGGGTGTTTAGGAGTGCTGATGATGAAAAGTGCTTATCAGTTTCTCCAAAAAGTTAAATATTTTTGCATTCTTAAAAAACTGCTTATTGTTTTCTAAGAAACTATAAACACTTTACCCAAACACTTCAAAGCAGCTTATTGCTTTCTTAGGATGCTAATAAGTTATAAGTCTCTTCAAATAAGCACTCCCAAACACCCCTTTAGAATTGAAATTAAAAAAATGATCGATGAACAAATTGCTATTTTATGGTGTTATGGTGGTGGTTGATAGTATCAACCACCACTAGGGGTGTTCAAAAAAACCGAAAAACCGAGTAACCGACTTGTCCCGCACGAACCGAAACCGAAAAACCGATATCCGCAAAACCCGTAACCCGAAAAACCCGAAAAGTCGGGTATCCGTTAAACGCGGGGTGGGTTCGGATTTTAAAATTCGGNAAAAATATATATTTATTAATATGTAATAACAAAAGCAATTCTTTTTTGAACATAAGAAAAGCCATTTAACGTCAATCCCTCAAAACCCTGACTAAACTTACCTCTAGTAGCTCCCCTCCCCCAATTCTTTTTTTTTTGTTTCGACATCGAGTGTTTGAATAATGAACCGTTGAACTTTGGTATGTAGTCCGAGTCATGAACTATTGAACTTAGGTGTTTTGTGTTTAAATCTATAAAGTTCTTGTTGAAAAAACAGTAAAAACGAAAAACAGGGAGATTTTCGGGTAACCGCAACCCGAACCGCGGATACCCGCCTCCCTGAGGATACTCGCAGAGCGGGTACCCGCAGCCTGCGGGTCGGTTTCGGTTATTAAAACAGGGTACCCGCCCCGTGGTTTGCGGTTCAAATTTCATTCCGTACATTCCATTCCATGCATAAAATTCAGGGGAAGAATATGTACTATAACAAAACAAAAATTTATAAAGGTTGATTGCTATTTAATTAGACCATCATATTTTACCTATTTATTAAATTAATATGATTTGTGGTATATGTTTGATAAATAACTTTAGTTTCATAAACTTAAACATGCTTATGAAGAAGCCATATATCAAATCAAATTTAAAAGAAAAACCATAGGAATCATTTGATGAGATATTGGGTCCCATTACATTGTCATAATCCTTTCCATCCAAAACAAATGGGTCCCAAGACAAGAGCCTAAGTAGAGAGTATCATTGAGCAAGTCTTTGAAAGGTGGTGTACACACCAACCCCAACTTTTCTCTTCAAAAGTCCCTTTTTTATAAACTCAATTTCCTTTTAACTCTAAATAAAGGAAATATTAATAAATTTTCTTATTTCTTTATTGTTTATGTAGATATAACTATTTTTGCACGTGTTTTTTATTTGAAAATATAAAAGCATAATACAATATGTCTGGATTATAATTTTTAAAGTTGATTACACTTAGTAAATTAATTATTTAACGGTTATATTATTAAAACTCAAAATTTAAATACGTAACATAGTTGGTATTAAATTTAAGATGATTATGTGTGGTACTATATATCGTGTGAAAACGTACATGAAAAGAGAGATTTTGAAATCACTTGCTTAATCTTAACGTGTTTATTGTAAATATTCCTCTTAGAGAATACTAAGAATATGCGCTATTACTTCTTACCTCAATGTGTTTAATGTGTTTCGACTTAAACACTCATTTAGAGACAATTTTGAACCAAACAAGTATATTACTTTGATTTAGACTTTATTAAGCCAAACAAGCACATTAATAGATATTCTCAAAACAAATACATGTGGCACTTTCATGTCAAGTATTTGTTTCGGCTAAACATTCATATCAAGAGAAAATTCTAATCTTGATACTCAAGGATAAAGCAATAGTGAGAGGATTGAGTTTCAAAATTAAGACGTGTGATGCTTTGATACATGGAAGTTTTAACCTAAATAGTCTAGTACTGATCAGAATACTCACTCATCTTTAATTTCTTTCAGGCAAAACACAATACTAAAATAACATTCAAGATTTGATTGCTTTGTTTTTGGATTAATTTTCTTAAAACTCGATAGTGTCTAGTGAGATTAAGAGTTGAGTTGGATTGACATAGTGATAAAAAAGGGGGTTGCTATCCCCTACCCCCTTATAGCTTCTCTATACTCATATAAATCCATACCCCTCTATACTAGGTTCCATTTGTGCACTCATATACACCTATTTATACTCCTATAAGGCTATCGGTAGCGCAACCCACTAAACCTACAAGCCCACTCTGCTACATCAGTGCCACATCAGCTTTACCATAAACCCACTATAAGCCCCCACAAACCCACTCTGTCAAGTACCACAACCCACTAAATCAAATATCCAATACATATATATTTTAAATAAAAAA
>LUCG01076961.1:0-33729 GCA_001633085.1 Carthamus tinctorius | reverse complement strand
AGGTATGCAAACCTTGATGAAAGGAAAAGGAAGAGGATGATCTCAAACAGGGAATCTGCTCGTCGATCCCGTGCCAAGAAGCAAATCCGGTTAGACGAATTGGTTGGTGAAGTGAGCCAGTTGCAGAATGATAACAACACCATAATGCGGAAGATTGATGGGGCAACACAGATGTTTGTTGGGGTTGCGTCTCAGAACAATGTCTTGAGAGCACAGCTGACTGAATTGACGGACCGATTGCATTCCTTGAACTCTGTTCTGCAGATTGCCCAGGAGGTTAGTGGGCTGGCTATGGAGGAGATTCCTCAGCTTCCTGATACTTTGCTGGAGCCATGGAAGCTTCCTTGCCCAACTCACCCTATTACAGCATCATCCTTCAACTTGAACATGTTCTAGCCAGTAAACCCCTTCCTTCTTTCCTTTGTTTGAGTATGAATTTCTATGTCTTGGGCTACATATTTCCATTGTTGGGTTTTGCTATGGGTGTTTGAAAATGATGTTGGTATGTAATGTTTTGAATAATGAATAGTAGTAATAGTAATTGTTGTGGGTGATTGATTGGGATATATTTTAGTTTGATGATTGTAATTGTTATTTATTGCCTTGCTATTTCTTCATCCACTTTCTCATAGAGGCAATTGATTAGCCTTTGTATAACATCAATGTGATGTGAAAAGGGTATTTGTGACTTGTTATATTTGGGCATACAATTGATGTTTCTTCAAATGTCTTGTCTTCTTTGCTGTACCCTTTTCATGTTCAATTCCTGCCTTTGTTTTTGTTTTTGTTTTTTAAATATATATATAAGGCTTAATAATTATTTGTTAAAAAACTAGTCTCTAAACAATTCTCCTCAACAAGGCACAATTCCTTTCCTCCCCCCAATTGTAAGGAATAAGTCTATGAAAACAATCTCCCTCCATCTACCACCACTCATCTATAACTAAACTTCTATCACAAAACGGTTAATTATAGGTCTTTATATTCTATCTTCGACGTTCGTCATTTTTGAACTCTTGTCACCTCGTGAAAAGTTCTATCTAGGGGTGTCGGGGATTGTTTATTTAAAACAACAAATAAGCAAAAAAAAAGTGTGTTGATTGGAGGAAAAAAGAGCTTTTAGCTAGTTGGAAAAGCTAACATGGAGTTTCAAAAAATTAAAACCATTGTCACTAATCTCCTTTTCCTTTATTTGCTTATTGTTATAAATTACAAGTTTATTCCTTATTTTTTGAACATGTTAAAGATTTTATTATAAGTGATTATATGTTAAATAACTTAAATGTACCTTTTGGTCATTTACACAAATAAGCAAAAAAATTTATCAAATACTAAAAAATAATTTAGCTCTCTATCATGTTTTGATACAACACTAACAACTTTTTATAAAACCCTTTTTCTATGTCACATAACTTGATAATCATTTTATAAAATAGATATTAGTTGTTTTAAATAAGAAATCCCAAACACCCCTTTGAGCGAGATGCAGACTATAACTTGCACAATTGAGTATGCATTGCATTTACCTTGAACTTGAGAATAGATTTAGTGAAGTTTATAGTTTTCAAAATACCATATCGTTTTTCAATTATTTCTTAAATTGCAACAAGATTTTAAAATCTAAATATCAAATGTATAAAAAAAGTTATTTGAGACCAAATTCAAAATTTTGATTTTTTTCTTCTTGTATAATGATGTTAGGTGGTATTAGAAGAATTATAAAAATACCATAGATTGCAGATATTTTGCCGAAAAGAATACATGATAATATATATATTTTAGCCATGATACCACCTTAACTTGCATAACAATAAAACTACTGCATTTATAAATACCATTCAAGTATATTTTAGGCAATGTTCTAAACGGTAAGGCAAAGTCTTAGGCCTAACGAACCATGGCGAAGCTATGGTGTTTTCAAACCGTAACTTATGGTGTATCTAATTCATCTATAATGTTATAAAAACATACGTTTTGTATTTTTATTTAATGAGTAGTTTTATAAATAACAAGCAAGTTAAATTATGTTATATATATATATATATTAAAAATTAGCTAACAAGATATAAAAAACGTAACTAAAAATCAAATATTGTATTATGAAACATCAATGTTTTCCAAGTAGGGTACGTGATCGGCGGGATTCGAGAGTCGGTTTCCCCAAACCGATTGAACCGCTCCTCTCCTTCTCTCACACTCTTTTTTTTTTCCCTTTTTTAATTGAAATATATATGTATTAGGTATTTGGTTTGATGAGTTGTGGTACTTGACAGAGGGAGCTCGGTGGGTTTATTGTGGGTAAAGCTGATGTGGCAGAGTGGGCTTGTGGGCTCGGTGGGTTGTGCTACTGATAGCCAAAGAAGATCAAAAAAAATATGGGGGTCTTTGGTTGAGTTTCTATCCAGGGGGTGTTTGGGAGTGCTTATGGCTTATCTCCTTCATGGAGAAGCCATAAATTGTTTTTAAAGTGTTTGGATTAGCTTATCTCCTTCCTGAGAAAGTTAATAAGAAGTTTTTTAGGAAGCCAAAATTTTTTAACTTCCTAAAGAAAGGGATAAGCTGATAAGCATTTTTCATCGTAAACACTTCCAAACACCCCGAAGTCCCAATAAATAAAAAAATGGAAGATTGAGAAGTGTTTTGTTTGTGTGTGAGAAACTTTGTTGTAGATGGATGGATGAGCATGCATTTTGATAGGAGCAAAGTAAGTCCTAATCTATATGACTAAACTACCAATAGATTACCAGGTCCACTTAACCTCATTAAGGTGGTAACAAGGCCCTATATAAATCTGGTGAGGGTGATTCATTCAACTAGCATATATATATATATGACCCAATTATATCATAACATGTTTAGTGTATCATTCATACATCATATATAACAAAGGACAAGTTTAGTCATAATAATTCAATAACAACAAACACTAAACAATTATATGAATATGAATATGGGAGGTAGGTAGAGGAAGAATTGATATACAATGATCAACTCTCATAGGTGCGGCATTCATCGGTCTCAGGGTTGTCCTTGCAGTAAGTCTCCAAGGGGTCGGTGTCTTTGGCTTTGTCCCTGGCATGGCTTGAGGCAGCGCTCAATTCTTCCACCTCGTCCCATGCGGCTACGCATTCTCCGCTGGCTGGGTCTTCTGCGCATGACTCCTTTGCACTCTCGATGCTGCTCGCTATCTTTTCTGACAAACCCTCAGGTGCTGCCCTCACGCACATCCTTCCTGCACCAGACCTCCTCATCCTCCTACTAGGACTAGGCATCATCATCTTCACCCATGGGGGGGACCTTGTGGCTGAATCTGTTGATGGATTAGCCAACACAATCGAGAGGCTAACACCACCTATTATTGTTGCCATTGTTAATGCTAGCTTGCTTTTTGTGAATGCTTGGTTAGGAGATAGATAGATAGATAGATAGTATGATGAAGAGATATATAATTGGAATCCTCAACCATTTTGGAGCACTTATTTCTTATCTTCTCCTCACCCAATCATCGCCTTCCACCTCCACTCCTAAACTATAGATATTTTTTTTTCTTTTCTTTAAATCAAATATCTCTCTTGCATGTGAAAAAACTCAACTTTTCCTCTTTTTTCTTGAATCAACCCTTTCCATTTTTTATACTTATCATCTTTTATTCATACTTTTTATTAACCCAAAAGGGGTTCAACCCATATTATTATTATTATTATTATTATTATATGTTTTTACATTTTTAGTCTACTACATTGACCCTACTAACACTTCAAATAGCAACATTATAAATTACAAAGTTTTTTTCAACTATGTTATCTATTCCCTCTCAATATTATTCTTTATCTTTTTATATTTTAATATGCTAAATTAATATAAATAAAGGCTCAAATAGCAACATGCATTAGGAAGTCCCTTAATAATGGAATAATACAAAAAGACTATGACACAATCAAACGTTACAAATAGAAGTATGTTTAGTTACGTACTTTTTTAATGAATCATCTATGAGTTTATTTAGTTATCAAGGAGATCATATAGGCGTTGTCCACTTATTTTTTTTCTTCCATTAAGACATGTAGAGTTAAGACAATTGTACAAATAGATAAAAATGTATTATTGAATCAGTTATTTGAATAATAAAAATTAAACAAATTATTACTTATTTTTATATGAAAAACAAACTACATAAACATGAGAGTTAGGAATACTCTTAATATATGTGCTCAACTGTCTACTCCAACCATGGTACAAGTGTCTACTCCAAGCTCCTTCAATCCCTCTTGTGAAATGCTATTCTATCCATACACTTTCTTTGTAATATATTTTTTTGTTCAAACAAATTGTAGGTCAACGTTTTCATCGTCAACCGTCCAGATATGAACCTAAGCTAATTATAGGTAACTTGTTAATACAAGTAAAATATAAATCAAAGCATTAGTAGCCTAGTGGTCGATAACATCCTTAGGAGGGACTACCCGGGTTCGATTCATGGGGTGAGCATGTGGCGATACCTTGACCATTGGTCGGCTTCCGGGTCGGTCCATGGTCGCCGAGGATTAGTTAGGTGCCCGTATGGATCCCGGATAACTCATCGACTTCGTGTCAGAACATGTACGTAAGTTATCTATCGTTCAAAAAGAAAAATACAAATATATGATTGTTGGAATAAGCATTAAACCACTAAACATAAAGTAAACACCCATCATATATTGTATTATATTATATGGTTGTGTGAATTACAACAAATTGTGGTGTAAATATGTAAAGTGTTTTCGGGTCGGATGGGTGTGGCCCAATAACAAGGCAGGAAGTGTTATTCCGATTGGACATCAATCATATCAAAAGACAAAAGAAAAGAAAAGAAAAGAAACCAACCAAAACCAACCACCAAGAAGAAGATTCCCAACATCATGCGTTTACACAAAGTCTATCATCACCTCCTTTCGTCGCCCCCTTTTCTTCCTTCAACCCTCTTCTCCTCTTCGTCTCCCTCTTTTCTCTTCTCAAAAACCTCTCGAATCTCATCATCAAAAACACATTCAACCCTTAACAAACGCTTTCTTCAACCCATGTCTGCCTCCAGATTACACAATCTTCCCCCTATCGCCGCACTCGCCACCGAAAACCTTGCTGCCCCCTTCCCCAACGCCACCCATCAACACGATCACGATGATGGTAACTTTGCTTTCTCCATTACCAATTCAATCTTTAATCTTTCTACTGCTTGCTAAATTAGATAAATACTAAGC
This sequence comes from Carthamus tinctorius, assembly GCA_001633085.1. Taxonomy (NCBI): domain Eukaryota; kingdom Viridiplantae; phylum Streptophyta; class Magnoliopsida; order Asterales; family Asteraceae; genus Carthamus; species Carthamus tinctorius. Next base: position 28,492 of record LUCG01076961.1, on the reverse strand, counting down.
TACTTACTTTTTCACTTTTTCGCCTTACATTTTGAAATTTCAATGAAATTCATTTCTTTAAAGTAAAAAAAAACCCAGCTTGTTAGGCTTCTTCTTTATCTGCTCTCATGGTTTCATCCCTTGTGTAGGTATTGATAGTCATTTCTAGAACGTAGCAAAAAAAAAAAAAAAATTGAACTTTGGATTGGAAATTGATTGCTGAATTCACAAACCACTTATTTGTAACATAATACACTGATACACATTGGTGTTGAGGATGCCAAGCAGTTGGTTTACATCTCTGGAGCTAGAATTATGTTGACTAACAATCTCTTTCTCCTTTCGAATGTGGTGGTGCAATCAGAATTAAACAGCGGATACCGTCTTCCTCCACCAGAGATTAGAGATATCGTTGATGCACCACCGCTTCCAGCTTTATCCTTTTCTCCACAGAGAGATAAAATTTTATTCCTAAAGCGAAGATCTTTGCCTCCGTTGTCAGAGTTGGCAAAACCAGAGGACAAGCTTGCGGGCATACGTGTCGATGGGAAATCTAATACCCGTAGTAGGATGTAAGTCATGAGGAGGCTTGCTTTGGCATCTGTAATACAATGTTACTTTTTGGTACATTGACGTTGTTGATTGATGTAACAGAATGAAGAAAATATTTAATCTGTTTACAGGTCATTCTATACTGGTATTGGGATCCATGATTTAAGGGATGATGGTACATTAGGCCCTGAGAAATTGGTACATGGCTTTCCAGATGGATCCAAACTCAATTTTGTTACCTGGTAACCTCCATCATCTTTTATCTCTTCTTTTTATTTCTCTGTTGTTGAGATAATTGTGTAATCGTGATCTCGCCATCACTTAATTGATTTTAAAATTTATGTTTCCGATTGACATTCAAACTTACACAAAAAGAACCAAGTACTCATTGATTCTTGAGAAGAAAAAAAAAACTCCTGGTGTTATGGTTCCTGCACATGTATAGGCTGGTATGGTTTGTACCTTGGAATGTTAAGAGAAACTTAGCAACCCGATATTACTACTATGTTGTTTTTCTGATTAATTTAATTTCTTTGTTCTTAACAAGGTCAACTGATGGGCAGCATTTAGCATTCAGCATCCGGCAAGACCAGGTATGACCAACCTATAACTAATATCAAATCCCCATTCTAGCTCTTTTGGCATTCACAATGCACACAAGTAGCTAGAACATCCTGTTCGGATTATTATGACTTATCATCCAATCATTTACAACTTGTCTGTGACCAAAGTTGGAGTCATGGAGACTTCTTGTGAGGTGGAAAAGGACCCCTTGTCCCTTGATACAAGACTCCCCCATCCTACCCTCATGAAGCTCAGGACCCTTGGTTCATGTGGACCACCTTTTTTCTTCCTAGCGTTTCAGTAACTAGTGTCTACAACTCTTTGCGTATGTATTTTTTGGTAAACATGTCTTGCCAAACATTCATGGATTTCTAGAGTGGCTTTCCCTGTTTTTGGCATGGAGTCATTTTCCCCAAATGGGTATTGTCTGCTTTAGCATCTGATAGCACCACAAAGTTATCTCTGGTTACAGCTTATTGTCTTGTTAGTTGAAGTTTTCTTTCGATCACCCTAACCATCTGAATTTGACTGGAACAGGAGGAGGATGGTGGTAGTAAGCTTAGAGTATGGGTTGCAGATGTGGAAACAGGAAAAGCTAAGCCCTTGTTTCAGTCACCGGACGTGTTCCTTAATGCAATTTTCGACAAGTATGAACCATTTTTGGTTTGAAATCGAACAATTTAGAGTAACTCCCAGCTTGTTTGGTAACACCTTGTTTCTTTTGATTGTCAGTTATGTGTGGGTGAATAATTCGACTCTGTTGGTTTGTACCATCCCAGCATCTCGAGGAAGCCCACCAAAGAAACCACTAGTCCCCTCTGGTCCCAAAATCCAATCCAATGAGCAGAAAACTGTTGTTCAAGTTCGAACCTTCCAAGATTTGCTCAAAGATGAATACGATGAAGATTTATTCGAGTATTATGCCACCTCACAACTTGTTTTGGTTTCGTTAGACGGGACAGTGAAATTATTTGGCGAGCCTTCTCTTTATACATCGCTAGATCCCTCTCCTGATGAGAAATATATCTTACTTAGTTCAGTTCATAGACCATTCTCTTTTACTGTCCCATGTGGAAGATTTCCTAAAAAGGTAGATTTGTGGTCGGCTGATGGAAATTTTTTGAGGACGCTTTGTGATTTGCCTGTTGCTGAGGACATTCCAATTGCATTTAACAGTGTCCGAAAAGGCATGCGCTCCTTGAACTGGAGGGCGGATAAGCCTTCAACTCTCTACTGGTATGTACATTTGAATACCTTGATTATTTTATGCTGTCAATGACAGAGGAAATCTGCTATGATAAATGAAATTGTATTTAAGAAATTCTCTCATCATATAAGCATTACTATATTGGTTTAATCCTATATCTAGCCATTATCCAATGTCTTCCTCTTAGAAACAAGAAAGCCTAATGCACATAAAAAAATGACATAGCCTTATCTCCAAATTTGGTTTGCAAAAGAGTTTATTATGATTGGCATCTACAGAAGAAGTTCAAGTCTCTTGTGCAAGTTTCCAGTTGACCACAAATTATAATTATGCCCGCTTCGGTTTTTTCTTTATGCTTAAAATAATATAACGTGGTTTTCGGAAGTACACTGATCTCTGTTTAGATGATTGTCCAAGAAAGTTAATTTACATGGTGACCATTGACGAGGCAAGCCTAGGTGGTAGAAGGATATATATTTTTTTGGATAAAGGTAAAAGGAGATTTTTATGACCGCCTAGGACACCTGTGAGTTACACAAGAATCATGTAAAGCTACTCCATGAAAATATTGCAAGATGACCTAACTATATGCATCTTTATGTTTTTGTTTTGTTGTTGTTTAAGCATGTTAAACACCAGTTACTTTTGCATGCTACATACAGATGTTGCAATTACAATATATGGGAGCCAAGTATGTGGTTATTTGTGTTTTCTTTGTGCATAATTAAGTCTGAACTATAATATATGCAAACACAATATTTTTACTCAGTAATTTCAGATCCTAACATGAAACAGTTCTGAACTATATGTCTGGATTATGACAGTGAAGTGTACCAAATATATGCAGTTCCTACCTAGTTGAAAATTGCTCCAAAGTTCAACAAATAGAACGTTGATGTTGTAGGCTTTATGAGTCAAAAGTTAAGTCATTATCTTCAGCTTGATTGACCCCTGCTATGAATCCTCGTAATTTGTAGATATCTGACACAGTGAAAGTACCTTCTCCCAGAGATTGTTGATTCTTAAACCTCTGAGATCTGAGATTCCTGATATGTTTGTATTTATCTTAAATGTTGATATTTCTCATCTACATGTAAAAGTTTAAGTTACTGCAAACATAATGCATCCCTTTGAGTTCATTTAGGTAGGTAAGATAATGTAGGCACTACGTATAGTTTAAACATGGTTGGTTGGCAGGGTGAGGATTTTCTTTGGCAATGAATAGGCTCTGTTTGACAACTATAATATCTGCTTTCACCTATGTTGGCATTGGAGTCCTGTAGTTATATTTTTGTTGTATACATTTGCTATAGATATTTATTAGAAGTATACCTATCTAGTTTTCCTCCAGTGAGATTGGTAGGTGTGAAATGTATCAAGTGTGTAATATCCTGCCACTGAATGAATGCTATTCTTATAAGTAATTATTTGCTTAAAGGGTGGAGACACAAGATGGGGGTGATGCCAAAGTAGAAGTTTCTCCTCGTGACATAGTCTACACGCAAGATGCTGATGCCACTCAAGGTGAAGAGCCAAAGATCTTTTATAAGCTTGATCTTCGCTATGGGTAAGTATATAATTCAACCCATCCCCCTAAAGACACACATAGATCACTGATACTACAAATAAGTTAATGATGCATATCTTGCAGTTTGGAAAGGCTTCACTTGCATGCCTTATAAGTGAATGATATGAGCTTTCTGAATGCAAAGTCTATTACAACGAGTTACCAGCAACCTTTTCTTCTTACTTCTGACTGTATCCAATAGAGTATGTATTTATTCTTAAAATGTTATTTTGTGTTTAATAGTTACTCTTTTGATTGGCGTAGAGAAATTCCTTAGTTTCTAGCTCATTAATAACCTGGCTTCAATTAGTGTATTACTTTGTTGTGTTTTCTGCAATGTCTTGGCCGAAAAATCCCCAAGCATTCTCATTTGCCTGATTTGGTTGTGCATTATTGCATCCATACTCTCAAGTTCCTGTAGGTGCTCACCTGAAAAGATAGTCACTGCCATGGCAAAGTTATCTAGTTCCCTCTCATTCCTTGCATGTATATCATTCTCAAGGTCACTTCTGCCCAATCAGTGTGCCTTGTGCCTCTCAAGTATGGGTTCATGTTCTTTTTTTTTTACTTTGATCCACAAAAATCCCTTTTTGTCATCTATTATAACTTCAATTTGAAAATAACATTTTCATTTGCTGTTTCTTTAGTCCTTCATTTGTAGTTTTTTTGCATTGAATCCAGCAGCAAACTTTTAGGAGTTCTCAGTTTTAACTGATAAAAGATACAAGGATTTCCCAGTTGTTTCATATTTTGTGGAAACTAGAGCACAGACAGTATCAGCTGAGAAGATTTTTTATGTGAAAATTTGAAAGAAGAGATATTATCATGATGTGTATTGACAAGAGCTTATAGCTTTGGATCATTGTCATTTAACTCTATGTGATAGCTATTCAACTCTGTGTATTATTCAGGTCATTATATAGCCTCTTTTGACATCTCAAAATAGTGGCATTTGCTTGCAAATATTTTTTTTTCCTTTGCATTTTCCTCCTGGCTCTTTACTGATGATTGTGAGGCTTCATTTTCTTCTTTAGTAACTTCCTTTTCAGTTTTCACCATGACATGGTCTTATATTTCTTACTTCATTCATTTATTGCTAGTAATCATCTCTCAACTTGAACCTTGTTTTTTTTTTATATATTTTGTTTGAGTCTATCTAGACTTGCATACAGTCATTCTGGCCTGTGAAACTTAGGGGGTGAGCCTGGGTAAGTTTACTATTTTTCATGACCCAGAGGTCATAGTTGGAGTAATGATCTTTGCAAAGACCTTCCTCTCCCAGACCATTGCTAAACTGAGGGGCTTTAGTGTATAGCATGTTAAACTTTTAATTGAGCATGCAATTGCTTTGCTTATATGTTGGTGCATGTTTTCATTCTTTGCAGAGGAATTAGCTGGTGTGATGATTCACTTGCACTAATATATGAATCTTGGTACAAAACACGACGTGTAAGAACCTGGTTGGTCTCCCCTGGGTTGGACGAGACTCCACGTTTGTTATTTGATAGATCGTCTGAAGATGTATACTCTGACCCTGGCTCTCCTATGTTGCGGAGAACTCCTGCCGGGACATACGTTATTGCAAAGTTTAAGAAGGAAGATAATGAAGGCACATACCTTTTGCTAAACGGAAGTGGTGCCACGCCACAAGGGAACATACCTTTTCTAGATCTGTTTGACATGTAAGTGTTTCATTCCATTTTATTATTTTTTATTTCCATCCACAAGTAAAATCATCTGACACAAAGTTATTTCAGAGGTTCAGGAGACAAGGAAAGAATATGGCAGAGCGACAAGGAGAAATATTACGAGAGTGTCGTTGCTTTAATGTCTGACCAAAGTGCAGGAGACTTGTATGTGAATCAGCTAAAAGTACTGACGTCCAAAGAGTCTAAGACTGAAAACACCCAATATTACATACAGAGATGGCCAGATAGGAAAGCATGCCAAATCACAAGCTTCCCACATCCATACCCTCAGTTGGCATCATTACAGAAGGAGATGATCCGCTACCAGAGAAAAGATGGAGTTCAACTGACTGCAACTTTATATCTTCCACCTGGCTATGATCCCTCACGAGATGGTCCTCTACCTTGTCTGGTTTGGTCGTATCCTGGAGAGTTTAAAAATAAAGAAGCAGCTGGACAAGTGCGTGGTTCTCCTAATGAGTTTGCAGGCATAGGTCCAACATCACCGCTGCTTTGGCTCGCAAGGAGGCACGACTTACTTCTGCACTTCCCATCACCTAGATCATTAATTAGTTCATTCATTAATAAAAATAGTTTCTCTTATATTCTTGTGGACAAGTTATTGATTCCTGTAAGTTTTGCAGATATGCTATATTGTCAGGGCCAACAATTCCCATAATTGGTGAGGGCAAGGAAGAAGCAAACGATAGGTAATCTTGATTGTCTATCTGTTATATATGCATGCTTGTGAAATGCACCAACACCTGTATCCACCCACTATCATGTATAATAAAATTGGGATCTACCCCCTTTGTGCGAAATTTCCCTCTCCGTCTCCTATATTGTATACGTCATTTACCACCAATATGAAAATGAATCTACTGTGTTCAATGATTGCCCTTTAGTAGATGAGGATATAATCTTTTGTAGCTATTTATATTTGACAATTCATTGGTGAGCAGCTATGTTGAGCAACTTGTTGGGAGTGCAGAGGCTGCAGTGGAGGAAGTCATTCGCCGTGGGGTAAACTCTTTTTTCTTTTGATCTGACCATTTGGCATCTCTGATATGACTGATATAAATGGAATGGTGGTTATATGTTGAAGGTGGCTCATCCAGACAAAATTGCGATTGGGGGACATTCTTATGGGGCATTCATGACAGCAAATCTGTTGGCACATGCCCCTCATCTTTTCTGTTGTGGAATTGCTCGGTCAGGAGCTTATAATAGAACGCTAACGCCTTTTGGGTTTCAGGTAAGTAGAATAGATTAATTAATTCATGGTTACTAGATGGGTTAATTGGTGTTTTTTTTTCTTTTCTGGTAGAATGAGGATAGAACACTGTGGGATGCTACGGATACTTACATCAAGATGAGTCCATTCATGTCGGCCAATAAGATTAAGAAGCCCATCTTGCTTATCCATGGAGAGGAAGACAATAATTCAGGAACGTTAACGATGCAGGTGAGGTGGTGGTGGTGTTGATTGTTTTTATAGAAAATAAGATTGGTTTGGTGATTATGGATGGTTTATTTGAATGCAGTCGGATCGTTTCTTCAATGCTTTAAAAGGGCATGGGGCACTGTCTCGGTTGGTGGTTCTACCGTTTGAGAGCCATGGTTACGCATCACGGGAGAGCATAATGCATGTCCTTTGGGAAACAGATCGGTGGCTACAAAAGTTTTGTGTTTCCAACTCCACCACAGAAGATTCAAGTAAAGGAAATGAAGAGGCAGCTGTTGCTTCTGGTGGTGGTGGTGTGGCTGAGGCTGAGGCTGATGCTCTTCTTCATTTTACTACAAGATCTTCACTTTGGTAAGTAATGTTTACTATTCACTATTCAGTGCTGATGCTAATTTATCTGGTTTTGTTTTGAGCATTGATTTTAACATATATTTCAGATACATACCATTGATGAAGGTTGGAGGTGAAGAAAGGAATAGGGAGGATGTGTTGGGAATTCATGTATTTGTGCAAAAACCAAAGCTTTAATTAGATACAAGTTGCATGTAAAAAATAAATAAATTACATGAAGAAACTAATTGTTTCAAATTCCATAAAAAGAAAAAACAAGCCATATGATAATTGTCTTCAAAATAGCTACATTCAATGCTTTCTTTCTTTTCTACTTTGGTTTTTCCAATTTTTGGTGAGACTAGAAAATATTTCTATTTAATAATGAAAATATAAACATGTATACATTTCATAACATAACCGATATTACTTGTCTTTGAGGTTATTACACTTATATTGTCATTTGATAAACAATCTGTATGTGTTCAATCAAAGAAAACACAAAATACATAAACTGTAAATGGAATGTAAATATAGATAGAAATAATATTAGAGAGAGGGAGTAGAAATACCAAAACTAGAAGAAAGGCTATTTTGGATATATATTAAGAGATGATGGCAAAGATTGACCATATTCTTGATGGTAAGCATAGTAACAGATATAAAAACTGTATGTATATTTGTTTTTCACAATTAAATAAAAGAAATGTCAATGTTGGATCAACCAATAAACTTATCTATAAAAACACACACAAAAAAATGTGTCAATGTTGGATCAACAAGGCCAACAAACAAGATATAATATTATGAGGAGTGAGGACAAAGAAAACAAAATGATAATATTTAACAATGATAATAAGCAGCATTTCAAAGTTTTTACATTAACAAACAAATATAAAAAAACAAAAATTGATTATAGCAGCATAGCATGTTAAGGCAAAAAGTAATTAATAATAAAAGAAGGTCCAAAGTTATTGGTTCTTATCATTTTAATCAGATTCCTATAAATAAAAGTTATTAGTTTCTTTAAATGGTGAAAAAGGCAAGGCATATAAATTTGCATTTTTGGAATATAAATAAAAGTGAAGCATATCGATGTCAAAAAAAGTGGAACTACAATGGGTAAATTAAGTTTGGTGGACAGATTTGGTAATTTACCTCTACCTACCGACTCCCTCCCCTCCTCCTTTCATATATATTTTTATATATCATCACACTTGCCATCCATCACTAACTACCTACTACTACTACTAGTACTATTACCAAAGTTAAGTTTAAGTTATTGGCAATGGCAAAGTCCACCAAGTTTTTGTTGTTTGTTGTGGTGGTAACTGCGATCCCTCTGGCCATCATCGTCTCCCTGGAATCCTCCGCTCCAAACGCCCATTACTACCAATTCCACAGCACCGGTTGGTTTAGGGAATCCGCCAAATGGGACGCAGACAACCACCGATTCATCGTCTCCTTTACCGACGGTGGAGGTGGTCTGGGCGTCGTCAACGTTCCACCTGATGATGATGATGATGATGATGATAATAATCCTAGCAGCCTCGTCCTTGAGGAGATCCCTGTCGTAAAGAATACGGAGGCCATTGGGAACGGAAGCTGTGGTGTTTTCATTGATCGCCCCAGGAAGCGAGTGGTGGTAGCCATTGCCGATGTTTTTGGACACACTTACAGTGCGGTGGCCGCCTATGATTTGGATTCCTGGAAACGCTTGTTTTTCACTCACCTCACCTCCTCCTCAGGCTCAGGTTCAACTTCAATCTCTCTTTCTCTTATAATAATAAATTTTTAAATATTATCTTTCTTCCAACCAACACAAATACAAATACAAATACAAATACTAATAATGATTCTTTATAGGTGGGCGTTAATTTCCAAGACTAGTACTACTAGTATAAACAAGGCTGTGTTTCATACTAAATTAATTAATTGCTTATCTATTAAATATTACTATCAAAAAATATGTTATAAAAAAACAAAATCAAAAGTTAATTCCTACTACTTTATTTGTTGTATTACTAAAATATTTACATATTTAATAAAAAAAAATTAATTTTGATTTCAATCATCTCTTCTTGGAGTCTCTCTTTGATTTTTCCAAGAAAATTTTCTTTAAAGTTGAAAATTTCTACATTTTCTGTCCTTCTTAACATGTAATATCCTAATCCTAATTAATTAAAATTATTAGCACAAGATGGAAAAAGTTTGGCAGACGACGTCACTGTCGACGGAGACGGGAATGCATACGTAACAGACGCCAAAGGAACTCAAATATGGAAGGTTGGTTTGGATGGACAAATCTTATCCGTCATTAAAAGCCCGCTTTTTCATGCTAAACAATGGTACAACAACTTGTTCACCCTTAACGGCATCGTCTACCATCCAAACGGCTACTTGATCGTCGGTCACACCATCGCCGGCCTCCTCTTTAAGGTCGAGATCAACAATCACGACAAAGTTACGTTGGTCAAGCTCGACACCAGGCTGACAGTTGCCGACGGCTTGGAACTTCTATCCCCCACCAAACTTGTTGTGGCCGGAGCCAATGGTGTAAAGTTAGTCGAGAGTAACGATGATTGGGCCACGGCTTCGCTCATCGGAAGATCACCGGTGCTTATGCATCGTATGGCAACTGCAGCCATGGTGAAGGATGGGAAGGTGTATATCAACCATGCACTTGGCATGGGGTACCCCAAGAAGAAACATGTTTTTGTGGAAGCTGTTTTTTCTTAGAACAAACAACCACTTTTAATTTAAATTAGCATTGTTGTTGTATGGATGATGTATCATCAAATTAACACCTTAATTTGTAGGCTTAAATTAAATAAATACATTCTCTTATTCACTATGCTAAACAGGAATGCATGCTCCACCCACCTTATTCATATTACTATTATATGCTATATCTTCTATATATCACTTTATTATAGTCACTCCTTTATAATGCCACATGCATATATACATATATAGCCAAACCTTAAATAACATATGTATATATAGCCGGTTCTTACTTAACGAGCAATCTCCATTCTTTTACTGCTTTCTGGCTCGACCTTGAGGGACTGAATGATCATCTAGTTTAGGAGCATCAGGTTTGCGAGCCCATACAGGTGCTTCATCAGGCCCATAACGGTAATCATAGAAGAGCTCTTCACCAGCCTCGATACGTTCTTTGGCAAAAATGCCCACTCGGTGATCGCCTGCCACCATCATTACCTGTACACCCTACCTCTTTATTACACAGGGATATCACGTTTAACTTGGACATGGCCAAAAACCAAATACATACCTTGGCATAACAGTTGGGATTCGAGGAGTGGTTAGCAAACTTCAATTTGTCTCCCTTACGGTAAGCATCAAGCACATACTGCAGACATGTAGAGTTACACATTTTGGATGATTTAATCAGGAAAGAAATAGCCTCACTTTTGACTCCTGTAACATAGATATAGGTAACTACTTGCCTGATCATTCAAATCAAAAAGGAAAGATGAGTTTGCACGATCGTATATTTTGCCTCGCTTATCTGCTTCTCGATGCGATATCAATTCACCAGTGTACTCTCCAAGATAGTCATTTTTATTGACAGAGTTCTAGGGAGCAAAAAAACAAGATTTATCAAGTTCCAAGAGACCAGCTGAAAATAATTACTGAAGGTTTTATTGATTCCTACCTTCAGAAATGCTCCCCAACCAGCAACGTTAGATTTAGCCAAGAGAATCTGAACACAATAAGTTTGGAATTTTAACAGATTTCTCCCATATACATATAGTGTTATATATGCATGTGTATATACACTCAAAGATAGAGGGACTATCAAAAGCAAATGATTGAAGAGACTTGATGACCAAAACTCTTAATTGCTCACCCTTTGCTGCTGCCTTAGAAGGAGCCTCATGTTACCGCAGTGGCCTTCTCCTCTTCTTGGGGGCTCTCCTAATGAACCATCACCACAACTGCAACAAGTCAAAAAGTTCGCAATGGAGGATATTTAGCTCAAAGACAACTGAAAAAAGGGGTGCAATTTACAGCCCAAATGGTATAATCTTATAGAGTTCAAAAAATAAACCATTGAAGAAAAAATAACACATGTATAATATCGATGATCTCTTCAGATCTCCATCAATACCCCCACCCAGACACCTGAAACAGGAGAAGGTGTATTCCTATATTTATGGCAAATCATCTAATTATTACACAACTTATAACAAATAAACGGATACTGAGCTTAAAATCAGAGCTTCAAAATAGTTCAGCTACCTCATTTAATGAGAAACCAGAGTGTACATCTTCTTGAACTAGCAGGTGAAAAATAAATAAATGGAAGCATATAAGTTTAGGTCGTTTATATTATCAAACATGTGATGAATGTAACTTGGCAACAAGAAAACTATCCCATGCCCCCATAACTCCTGGAAACCATCAAAGTATGGACCACCTCATTTACATGTAGATAATGCGAAACGTCTATTACCTCACCCAGCAATTCCGGCAAACATCTGGGTCACATTCACGTCCAGCGGCAAAACATGGGCATTGCCGGCTTCTGCATTGACTTTTTGCACAGTGGCACCCCCTAAACCTATTCTTACAGCTCTTCGAGCACCTGAAATAGTATATTAGGTACACGGATCAGTGAAAGTTGAAGTACTTTGAAAATGCAAGAAACTAGATGGAGGTTGACCCATGAATGATTTATGCAAATACACATGTGATGCATACATAATATTAGCCAAATGTGCTTCTGCTGTAGTGTACATACCCACAATATTTTTCACAGCAAGTAGCATTATCTAAACAGGGACATTCTTTCCCGCACATAGATTTGCATCCACAAGGAATATATTGTTTGCAAGACTGGTTCTTCCCATCAGCAATTCGTCTCCAGAGTGACGGATGCACAGCAGACTTCCAAGAATATTTTAGTTTCTTTGCTCTACCCTTTCTGCGAAGTAATCGCGACCTTGATGGCGCTTCTAGCTCCTACAGGACATACAACAAAAAGGAAAATTAATCTAAAAAATATTCAATTGAAAGTTCATTTTGCTTACACTATCATCTGAAAGTTCAGCTGCTTTCAACATAATATCCTTCCTGATACTTATATTCGTTTGCTGAGTGATTCTCATGCTAAGTTGTATATGTACCAAACCTACCATTGGATGAGAGTTGAATTACTTCAAAAAATTAATTTTCCACTGTGCTTTTCAAGTTCATTTAAAGAACACTATTGAAAACTATTGCTGGTAAATATACTTCGGTTTTTGAATCAGTTTACTCTGATAGAACGTTGATGAAAAATCTATCAGCTTACTCTGATAGGACAACTATACACTTCCAATGTGGAAGGAATCAAGGGTTTAAGAACCAACAGGAAGAAGAAACCAAACCTTGGGATCTGCATCAGCTCTCTCATTGCAGTCTGACATGGAACATGCAGTAAAAGATCTCCGTGACGTTGCTGCTCCACTATCATACATATAGTTGGCTACCTCTATGCAAGTTTTTAAGCTAGAAAGTAAGTTCCTGGCTATCAGGCAGCTGCGAATCATCAGGACACAGAAAGGCAACCAACAAACAATAATTAGTAAGTCATGCATCAAAAACAGATGGCCAGTAAACGACACAGATATATCACTCATGCCAATAGTTTATTTCAGTAATTTACGATTTGACGCTAAAGCGTATTCACAGAATCGTAAGGTAAAAATAAACAGAGATGAAACTTATACGAAATAAAGACCACCCAAGGGACTAGGCTATCACCCATCAATAACTAGAAGGGTGCAATATATGGATCATTTTGCTAACAAGACAACGGCAGACCCTTAAGCTTATAGCTTATGCCAATGGAACTGAATTCCTCCTCCATCTTCTATCCCAACAAAACAAACCAGCTAACTAGGGTTTCTGAGCAGCTGGGAAGATCATTGGAGTTCGAAACTGTTACAGTCATTTCCAGAGTTACCTCATCCCATCCCATCAGGAAGGGGAATGATACAAGTTTCGAACCTCAAGGATGTTTAGCAGCTGCTCAAACAACCTTGCCTTAGACCATAGGCCATGATAATATGTACAAGAGTGAAACCAGAATAATTGACAGAGGTGACTAGATAGATCTTGTACCTGTTTTTCCCAAATATCTCTAACCCCTTCATGTAAAGCTCTTTTTCGAGAGGTTTCCATTCAGAGTTCATTGGAGAACCACCAATCTGTTTTCCCATTGGATTTGATGCATGCTTTAACAAATGTACTCCTGTTATACTGTCCTCAATCACATCTGCTGAAACACCGCGAGAACTGTTTGGAACGTCAGAAGTAATTGCTTCATCGTTGGGTATCATTTGGAGTTCGTCTCGATTGGGTGTGGTAACATCCTCCTCCATGTTTTTGTCATTGGAAACTTGAGCATCTTCGATTGTTATAGAAATTGTATCAGGCATGGACAACCTTTTCTGTTTTTTAAGGGAGGATTCTTGTTGGTCATCAGTAACATGTTTTGGTTCTTCTAGAACTATGGTCGTTTGTTTGGTTACCTTGCGCTTTCCTGTATTGCCATCATAGATTTCACCATCATACCAATACACAGAAGTTCGTATATAGAGAACAAACACTCAATAAAAACCCCCTCTTCCCTCCTCCCCCCACAAAAAGCCAGCAAAGGAGACCAAACAGTGAACAATTAAACAGACAAAAAAAAAAAGAGTGAGAAACTACTCGCATCTATCCTCCTAAATAATATTATGTAATCCTCACCTGGTTCAGCACCGTTGTGGATCTCGTCTGGGCCCTCATCTGAAGTTCTATTTCGTTTCTCACTTGAGACATCTGAACGATCTGAATGCTTCTTCATAGTTTGAAACTGACAAATTATGATAAACTAGTATTTAGAGAGGATAGAGAAATATAAATGCTTCAATAAACCATCTATATATCTTGATTAACAGGAGTAGTTCTCTTGAAACACAAGATAGACCCATTAGTGGATCATGCCGTCACTATATAACTGAAATCCACCACCTCCATATATTATATTATGCAACAAATCAAGCAATTTTAAAACTTGAAGTGACAACCAAACAGGAGTACGAACAGCTCGAGTGATAAATGCAGGTCAGGGCAAAACTTTAACAAAAAATGCAGGTCAGGGCGCGTAGCTCAGTTGGTAATGGATGGGGGTAGTGTTTGTCCAAAATCGAATGGTCCCGGGTTCGATCCCGGGGCACCCACATAGCCACAACTGCTGAGTGAGTCAGGTATGCCCCCCACATTACAGAATTGGCAGACGATTGTGGGCCGGTAGGGGTTGCCGGTATCAACCTTTTGTCCAAAAAAAACTTTAATAAAAAAAGGGAAACGGGTAGTCACAACAAAAAGTAGAATTAGTAGCATCAAACTTCAAGCATATCAAACTCACAGAATTTCCTATTAACATCCTAAACCGAACTCATCTTCAGCAGCTATTTTACACTTCTATTATACAGAATGCATCTGTTGGTCCTATATTACAGCTAAAGTAACCAGAGATACTGAATTTGCCCTAACTTGATCCTATAATCCTGAATTAGTAGATCACAAATCTAATTGCATATTCTCTATGCAATGCCAGATTAACTTACAAGAATTTTCCAAGTGGATCCACTACACGGAGATTCCCACTTAATTACAAGGGAGTGTCTAAAAAAGTGAACATTCAATTGGGGACGCCATACCTGAAGGTAACAATGATCACTGCAAGGTTTCACATTTTCTTGAGACTCGGGAGGATGGTATTGTCTTTCAGTCTGTTTTTGATGCAGGTGGATGTGCGTTAACATGGAATGTGGAAAACTTAACTATAGAGGCGCAACATTCTGAGAGCACAAATTCTTACAGGAGTAATAACAGTTTGAGAGTAGCCATGAAGACGACAATCGAATACCTGTCAAGTAAATAGAAGAAATGATCATAACATTGACCCAACTTAATGAACAATAACAGAATGACAAAACAAGCAAGAAAAAGTACCAAACACCGCCGACAGAAGAGATTATCAAGAGAATCTAACGAAGCACTAAGGCTTTTGTCGAGAGATATGCTCCTATCATTCCCAAGATCTGCAGAAACAGAGACATCTTGGTTTAATTTTTCATCTTCTGTCTTCAGCATGTGATAGGCCTCCTGCATCAAGGAAGAAACACAACCAGACAACAAAACAGAATACTTCAACTCGTATATAGGACAGTAGTAAGATAGTAAAACTTGACACGGAAAATATGAGTGTTTGAGGAAAGATATAGAAGCAATTTAGGTACATAGATTTCTGAAATATTTCCACCGATAGATTGTGTCAAGATTTCAAGTACTTCCTCACTTGGTTCATAATCCTGACAAACCATCCTGCAAGATTTAACAGTTAATTGATATGCTTTCAAACCAATATCAAATATATGGCTTTCAAACCAATATCAAATATATGAAATATGTGCTCAATGCAGAGTAACCAGCTACCAAGATACAAATATAAGCAAAATGCAGTTATAACCCAGTTTCTTTAACATCTCTGTAGGAATTTGGGTCGTCCAATCCCAAGTTATAGAACGGCAAATAAATCACCTTTTAAAAACTGCCAATAATTATGTCACTTGCTAAGGACATTAAGAGGTGTGGAGAGTATGATAGTTTCATTAGCTATCCACATTTTGAAAAGCTTTTTAGAAACTGAAATAAACTAATTCCCATATATTCATAATTATAAGAGTAAATGTAACTTATTTTCAGGGTACAGTAGCAACACTTACTGACTGAATTTCGAGAATCTATCATATAATATTCATCCAGTTTCTGATTATGCATATATACAAGTTTTAAAGCATTTATAGAAATTTATTCAGCAATCAACCAACTATATTAGGAGTCAAAACTAGCTCAACAGCTAGGGGTTTCTGGAACTCTGCTTGGAGCTTACATGCATGAAAAGTAATGTTGCAATCATAACGTGGAGTATTTTTTGCATCAACGAAAAACTTTAGCCATCGGCATTATTAGCAAAACAGATTGTTTTCTTCAACATATTCTTTCACCATCCAAGAGACAACTAACCGTATGATACGATTTTCTGCCTCAGAAAATTCGTGTTTCTCTTCCTCTGGTTCAGTAATCTCCTCCTCACTGTCACTACAAATCAAAGCTTCACTTCCATTTTTATCATAGTAAATACGCCGCCTCCCAACAACTGATTGGTCATCAGCCATCCTTTGATTTCTGTAGTCAGCAAAAAAAGAACTGAGAAACTATTGCAGATTGGACCTTTCATCCAGAACAAGAGAGCAGAAAGTCAAGAGGCCATCACCTATAATCGTGCATCCTGTTTATAACCATATATAACACAACTTTTAGTTAAATCCATTAACTTGTGGATAATTAAAAAAGATATGTCCTTGTTCCACGATTGGATAATGTCAAAGAATGGTGGGAATACTGCTATATATGTCTCTTAGGTTCTCACTCGAAAAAGTTTTAAGACATCTAGTTGTTAATCCCATTTTGTCTAATTTCAGATTTAGCACTTTTGCCTTTGGTTGAGAATGCCTTGTGGAGAACGACCAACTTTGATATTCCTTTCAGTTTTGAGGTAATGCTATTGGAACCTACGCTTTCATCTCAGTTGGTTGTGTGTCGTATATGGAGACAACAAAACCTGGGACTCCATAAGTATAGGCTGATGATATGTAGAGTTTTTGGTTAAAATCGTCTTTGACAATGGTTAAGAGTATATTACAACCATTTTAGAAACGTAACCAAATCTTCTATGAGGCATGTAACACAACTGCCTTGCTTTGTGATCTCTTTTAATTCTTTTTCGAGCTCATATGTGCTAGAGAACTTGGGGATTGCCCCATTTTCCTGTCGATATATCTCCATATTTGTTTCGATGGAGAATTTTATGGGACCAGCTCCACTCCTTTGTTTGATCCTATTGAAAAGCATACTAGGGAGAGGATACATTACTTACCTTGTGCATATCTTGTTGATGTATGCAATCAAAAGAATATACCCGGGAAAAAGCAATTAAAAAGAAAGTATAGATGAAGAAAAACCTGTCCAAAAAAATCCAAGTCGTATAAGGTGGTATTTTATCCACAACTGGAAGCTTGGCACTTATGGAAATAGCTACTTCTTGAGAGCTGCTGTTGTCATCACCTGATGCTTGACCTGGTCCAGTAAGGATGCTCAGGGGATTTTTAATCCTTGAAGAAAGCATTTTACCTAGGTCACTGTTTTCTTTAGCTGAAGCATCAGTTCTAAGCCCAGCTAATGACAGAAGCCGAGAGACATCACTTGCTAGCCTCTCTCTATTCTTTTCAACTTTTTCCTGCACAAGCGCAACAATAAAATGATAACTAGCATACATGGCATGAGTAGTAAGAAATTTGTATTATTTGACCAACTAGAACAAATGAGGTCATCAAGAATTTATTATGTGTTGAATTTGAAAGAAACGTAACCAATATCTGACAAGTTTATTCTAGTGAATAAAGGTGATGCAGATGCAGATGATGAAATGAAATGAAATGAAAGAAACAAGTAGATAATTCAAAGGAGACTTACTTGAATGAAAAGAAGCCTTTCTGCTTGAATCTGTTTCTTCATCTGACTTATCTTGAATGTCAAGGATCCTAAATCACCATAAAGTCGCCCACCGTCCAAATTCTATGAATTTAAAGAGAAAGGAAATCACACAGGATTAACATTTAGAAAAAAGGATCTAATGTATGCAATAACTCAAACAAGCAGCCAAAGCAAAGCAAAGCATAAAAAAGAGATGAATTTTTGTGTATAGAGTTAAAGTTTAATTTAAAAGCAATGCAGGAATAGAATGAATGATCCTAGAGCAGTGGATGAGGCATAGAAATGAAAAAGGGTTTAAGCTGGTAATAGGAATTAGTACGTACATATAGGTTTTGAAAAAACAAAAAAGGTTGCAGAAGGAATAAAAGCACAAGATGTGGAGTGAGTGTAGAAGTAAGCATATGAGTTATGAAACGCAAACAAGAGAATAGTAAAATGGTGTGATTTTTGATAATTTGAGAGAGAGAGAGAGAAGGAAAAAGGGGAAAAGTAGGATGATCGTGAATTGAATTATAAGAAGAAACTATTTATATGGAAAAGAAAGAGAAGAGAGAGACGACGGACTGTTGTTGATGATATAGAGGAGGAGGAATCCACCATGATTGATTGATTGATGATCTGATCGCAGCTCAAACACAGAGAGAAGGAACAAACAACGTAGGTGGAGGGAGGGTTCAGAGGGTGTTTGGGATTGGTTTTTAAAATAACTTATCGACTTATTGGCTTCTCAAGAAGCCAATAAGTCAAAAAGTTTGTTTGGGTAATCAACTTTTGACAAGAAACATTTTTGGGAACTCCTTTTTGAGAAGAAATAAAAAGGAGTTTTAAAGAAGTTCCAAATTCTTGGCTTTTTCATATGGAAAAATGCTTTTGATAAAAACCTTCTCAAAAAGTTGATAAGCTAAGCCAAACACCATAACTTATTGACTTATTGACTTTTACCACCACAAAAGCTAATCCAAACACTTTTTTTAAAAACTCCTTATTCCACCACCATAAGTCAATAAACACTTTTGGACTCCAAAAAGCAATCCCAAACACCCTCTTAGTATTATTACATTCTTCTTTTAACTTATTATTTCTTTTTAATTCTATTTTTCTACTAAAACTATAATCAAATCCCTCCCCTTTAGGTTGTGGTATCATTCTTGCCAAAGCCATCATTTGTGGTTGCTTGGATAATTATTCAATGCACCTAAGCTAAGCTGGTTTGAAAACTCACTGTTAAAAAAAAGTGATATCATTTTACATATGTATTTTTATAAATATTGGATACTAATATTTTGATTAAAATAATAAGGTTATTTGTTTACTAATAAATCCAAAATGGTTGATATATAAATAAATTCAATTTAAAAAAAATAATATTGAATTTTCTTTTAGATGATAATATAGTCTTTGATTTATTGATAGTAGAATTTTAATAGTTTAGTTGTGATATGATACTTTAACTTTAGCAAAAGCAGTATAAAAATTAAATTAAATTAAATATAGAAAATTATAGTAGGAAATATAGGTGGAGTGGAATAAAAGGATAAATAAATCTGAGAAAATGGTTTGTATTTATTTATAGAACTTCTTGTTATCCCTTTGTATAAAAATGAAATATAATAATAATAATAATAATAATAATATTGGTGCTGCAAACTTCATATCCATGGCTGCTCTTCATCATCTGAGATTCAACTTGTTTCCCGTTTCTCATAATAATAATAATAGTAAATCCCAACAACTCCTCCTCCACAGCCACAGGCAGAGGCAGAGGATGATTCATTTCCGTCAACAATCGCCAAAAGCTGTGTGAATCTTTCTTTTTCAGTTAGTTAAGCTTTCTTTCTCTCCATCTGCTTTTGCTTTTTTTAGGGTTTATGAAAGAGAGCTACTGATTGCAGGTAGAAAAGAGGCCGGGCGTCTTAGATCCTGTTTTTCTCAATTTATTCCGAAATAAGATGGTGCAGGTAATAACAATAAGAATCTTCAAACACCACACAAAGACACAAAGAGTATGAGTGATGATGATGAGTATTATTATTTAGGAAGTTGGATGGGATTCAGACAAGGAAGGTTACGATGGACTAATAGACGTAGCCAATCGTCTTATGCTTGCCAGAACCAACTCTCAAACCCAGCAAGCAGCAGTCAGTAATCTATCTAACCCCTCCTTATAATTATACTACTACTACTACTACTACTCTTCTTCTTCTTCTTCTTCAAAATATAACCCAACCCTACCTACTACTAATCTTTGCAGGTTCGCATATTAAGATCCTTGTTTCCCCCCTTGTTGTTGGAGCTCTACAAAATCCTCATTGCACCTATTGCTCAAGGCAAATTGGCTGCTCTCATGGTAGGTGAGAGCTTTCTTCTTCTAACTTTAATCTATCAATTATTTCAGAACCCAAATACAATATGAGAATGCTTGCTTACAGGCTGCTTAGCAATTCATTGTTGGTATAATTAATTAATGTTACTCTTGTTGTGTTTTCTGGAAGCAAGGGTCACTGCACTATCTTGTCCATGGCTCATGGGTACTTGCACCGTTAACTCTGTCGATCTTCCCGATGGATCCTCATTGCCGACTGGGGTAATTTTCAACTTTTAACATTCATATGCTTACTTAGTTTTTCACTTTTCAATTGATTTGTGTGATTTAGGTGTTTGTTGAAAGATGCAAGTATCTAGAGGAGAGCAAATGTGTGGGGATATGTGTTAATACATGTAAACTTCCCACTCAGGTCACCCCCATCAACCCTTCCTTCCTTCATTTTCAGAAGATTTCATTCAATGTAATAATGTATTAAAATATGAAGCAGGAGTTCTTCATGGATCACATGGGAGTTCCTCTACTTATGGAGCCAAACTTCAACGACTATAGCTGTCAGGTAGGTATAAAACATCCATTTTCATTTCTCAAAACACAAAAATCAAATATTCATTCTTTTTTTCATGTGCAGTTCAAATTTGGAGTTATCCCCCCTCAAGAGGACAACACTTTGAAGGAGCCTTGCCTGGAGGTGTGTCCCAATGCCACCCGCCGCAGAACAGCCGATGATATCAACTGCCCAAAGGCATAATATATTTGATCATAAACTTTCTTATTACCTAAATCAATGAAAACATCAAAATTTGATACAACTGCCATTTGATTGGCAGAGAAAGTTTTATCTTGTAATCACATGATACCGTTTTGGAGGATCTTTGATAACTACCTACCATTGTATCCAAGAATTTCAGAAAACTTCACTGCCAATGAATTTAAATAAAGTTGCAACTACATATATGAAACCAAAAGTTCATCATTAATAAAACACGAGTCAACTAAATACGTTGTTAAGTCACATAACATACAAGCTTTATGACACTTCAGCGGTCCCAGCCAGAAGGCCTTCTCCTTTCTCTAGGACGCTCTCTCGATCTGCATAAAATACTACAGGTGGTCAATCCTAAGCCTTATGACCCAAAAACATTTGCTTAAAGAAGACAGTTGAAAATTACCTCTCAGAACTCCCCTGTTCTCTGTTCTGACTAGAGGTATTGCCAGTTGGCGTAGGGGTCGAACTGATCTGAGTAGGAAGAGATCGTACATCTCCACCTATTGAACCACCAGAAACAAAACCAGGCAAAACCATTTTCTTATTACTTAAACCCTGACTTTGGGAATTCGATGAAGCAGCAACAAAACTGCTTTTGAACTGTGCCATCACTCCTGTCCTAAGTGAATTAACAGCGGAAGTACGACCGTGAGGAGCAGCACTTGATGATGTATTTTTGGATTCTGAACTGTAACCTATCCCTAAACCAAAATCCACACCACGCACACCTCGATTGCCACCTCCCCTTCCTTTTGCCCTTTTCCCACCTGCACCATTATCAAAACGGATGATAATCACTTGATGTGAATTACGAGGCAGTTTAAGCTTAGACATCATATTCCCTGTCAAAAATAATTTTATGGGATGCGACTACGACACTCAAGATATCCTAGTACCCATTCTTTGTCTGATCACATGGTAATAGATCATGGGCAACATAACGAAAGGTTAAAAAAAAGAAGTATAAAAGAAAAGAAAAGACATACCTCCTTTTCTAGCATCTCGCTTGGATCTAAACTTCCCATCCTAACAATTTACAATAAAAAAAATCAATCACTATGATTTCACAAGGATCTTCAAATAACATAAAGACGCACAGGTTCTTATTTGTATAATGCACCTCAGAATTGTATCAAAGAATAGCAGAAAAATACATAAATATATTTCTTCATGTAAGAACAGAATACCCATTCAAAACATGTGGAAGTGGAAGTAATCACGAAGAATATGCATGTCCAATAACAATTTGTGTGAAAAAATACACAATTTTCTCCTTGATTTGTGGTCATCGACATTATGAATCTTGTTCAAAATTTCGTAACCTATAATTGATCTTGTAAATATCTTGTTTTCTGTAAAAGTTTGAGAGCAAATTTCTAGAATTTAGATGGTGGTTATTTCTCCCCAAAACACCTAAATGACGAAATCTTGTTGAGCTCGCATATATTTGTGTGTCATGCCATGCTTACACCTCCAGGTTTGTCTCCGCTACAGAATAACAAGACTCTTAAGCACATAAGATACGAGCAAATGCACTTAAGAAAACGAGATCCAGCCTTTGATCCAACACAAGTTCAAAATTTAAATTCTACTACTGACGACGAGGCACCTCAACTTGTTGAACATTGATTTTTTGAAACTCAGGCCACTGACCCAAGATTTACCCATAGTTGTGAGAAAAGGAACCCAGAGTGTACCAAAAGCCCATCATATTCTATCTCATTGTATCTCTCAAAAAATACTCACCATCCACGCCAACTTTCTCACGAGTCTGAGTGAAATTGCAACGTCAACTACAAATCAAGGCTGGTTGCTAAGGATACACATAAGCATATAGAGTTTACTATCAAGACTTTTGCTTCGGTTGCAAACATCAACATCGTGAAACACTTTTCTTCTAGGGACATGAAAAAGAAACCATATATGAGCGTTCAACCCGGGTTTGGAGAAGTAGAGCAAAGCAAGGTAAGCAAATTAAAGAAGGCTTTATACAGATTGGAACAATAAGCCCATGCCTGGTCCGGGCGGTTAACCAAAGTGATGTTAGCTATGGGGTATACACAAGCTAGACAGATCCCATGCTTTCCATCAGGGCAGTCATGACTGTGATAGTCTGTGGTGAAGGAAATGATGAAAAAAACAGATCCTAAAGCAATGTCAGACCAGAGAATCCGAAGTCAAGGACTTGAGAGTTGAAAGATCAGATACTTTTTCAAGATTAAGGTTGAAAATTTACAGCAGAAATATGTCCCATCACACATGTCTTCTCAAGTAAACATGAATTTCGCTAGCAAACCAGCTGCAATATTCATAGAGCCTAAGCATTGAGTGGAGAGGTTATAGAAGACCAAACGGTATAAAGGGCGATTTCTCACAGTTTAGCTGGAAAACTTATCCATCTTGCTCATGTCTAACCATGCATAACACTATGCCAAGTGTCATAAGAAGATTCATGCATAATCCTAAGAAAATTCATCTCCAAGATGTTTACCAAGTGCCACAATAATTGATAGAGAACGGGCCACTAGCCCAAGCCGGCAAGCCCCAATTCTAGATGATCAGCCCACATGTATATGCGATACTATAATACCATAGGGTTAGCAATAGGGAAGTCAGCCAAGAATCATAATTCTGAATAGAGGTATTAGGCTGTGAAAGCTTGGGTAGGAGGAAAGGCCGTTCATCAGCTTCCTTTTGATTTTGTCATTTTGATCCTTTGAATCCAATAATCAGATGGTTTGATCCTTGTTTTAGTTTGTTGTATTGATTTCCCTATTCTTGTTTCTATTGTATGTTTAAGAAGATTTCCAGACTTGTCCTTGCAGCCTACAGGAACACAGATTATGTTGGTTTCTTACGGATTTTGGGTCTACTTCAGGTAATTGTACATTCGTGGGTAATTTTGGTGACATGACAGGGTAGAAAACAAAATGTAGTAGCCCAAGCATAGAAGGTAAGCTTAAAGCAATAACACAAGATGGTTATGCATTGTTTAAGGCTGAAAATCACATTGGAAGACATCAAGATTAAATGAGGTGGACCAACCGAGACTACTGCAACAACAATTTACCAATTAACAGCGAATAACCCAGTGTAACACAATCAAACTGAACATATTAGGATAGATATTTAATCAAGGAGAAGCTCAAGAGTCAACATTGGGTTGATCTACAGACCGTATACTCCCAAGTGGGACAACTGGCAGAAGTTTTTCCAAAGGTGCTTGATATGCTATATTACATGGAATCACTACCAAGTTTGGATTCGATGACACCTATTCACCTTCTTTGAGGGGAGTGTGAAAAATTACAGATTTTACTCCTTGATTAGTGAACAGTCAACAGTAGGAATTTTGTTCACATTTTGTTTCCTAAAATTTGTCTTGCAAGTATTTTGTATCCTATGTTTTAGGTAGTTGATATTTTTTCCCCCAAAACAAACACCTTGTACTGTTGTACAATTATCCATTGGTGGCAGATTGTAAACTATAAAAAATACAGAATGCAGTTCTCTCTCTTACAACAGCTCGGATTCCCTGGTTCAACAAAATAGGGGTTTATGATAAGGAATATCCAACTACAACCTTCCCCACATAGTGGTAATAGAAGTATATTAGGTCAAACCAGTAAATGAGGAAGGGTTGATTAAGGCAGCCTGACAGCTAAAGGCTAGGGTCAGACTTTCTTGGGTCACTTCATGGACATGTCTCCCAACATGGCAAAATTAATTAGTTTAAATGTTATTCTTCCACAGCTTCAATTCTGCTAACCGAGGAAGATTACTAGACTGGTAAGTAGAAAGATAGAGGTCACATGTTCTAAGATTTTGGATAGATATCCTAAAATTTAGGCGAAAGAAGTCATCAAGGCAAGTGTACCTTTCATAAATTTGTATTTTCCAACAATAGAATAAGAATGTTTCAAGGCACATGCTTCCTTGCTACAAGGAGGAAGCAAAAAAAAATATCTTATGCACTGCAAGGAGAAAAAAGAGGATTACCTTCATAGCAAGGTCCATAAGTTCCATTGACACATTTTGACCAGCAGCAATCAAACTGTTGACTAGCTCGCCAGCAAAACGAGCCTCCTTATGTGTGATAAGAGTGTAAGCAGTTCCATCTTTATCACCAGCACGGCCTGTTCTCCCAATTCGATGCACATGCATGTCCATGTCTCTAGCTATATCAAAGTTAACCACCGACTTGATTGACTTGATATCAAGACCGCGGGCAGCAACATCGGTTGCAACAAGAACATGGTATATTCCAGCTTTAAATTTTTGCAGTGTCTCCATACGAGATGCCTGATCCTTGTCTCCATGAAGAGCGGCAACTTTAAACCCCTTCTGGGATAGTTGGCTTTCTATCTCATCCACCGTTGCCTTTTTTGAAGCAAAAACCAGTACGTCACCATTATCAATCAGTCCTGGTAGTTTCTCAAGTAGCCAAAGCAATTTCTCTGTATCTGCAGGAAGTACTTGAACTTCTTGGGTAATATCCTCGTTAGCCATTCCAATCTCTCCAACAGTAACTCTCACTGGGTCGGTCAGTATCTCGCGGGCAAGCTTCTCAATTTTCCGGGGCATTGTTGCTGAAAAAAGCAATGTTTGGCGATCTGGCCTGATCTGACCTACAATGGATCTTATTTGCGGTTCAAATCCAAGGTCAAACATCCTATCTGCCTCATCAAGAACCAAATAAGTAGCTCTTGACATTGTGAGTGCCTTCATTTTTAGCATGTCTATCAATCTCCCAGGAGTTGCAATAACTATCTCGCAGCCTGACTTCAGTTCTTTAAACTGCTCAAGTTTGGACATTCCACCATAAACTGCAGACACACGAATACCATTGGCTTTTGCAAATTTCTTGGCCTCCAAATATATTTGATGTGCCAGTTCTCTGGTAGGTGCACAAACTATTCCAATGGGGCCCTCTTCTTTAGCCAGTTCAGGTTGATCCATAATATGTACAATCATAGGAAGGATGAAGGCAGCAGTCTTCCCTGAACCAGTTTTTGCAATGCCAATGACATCTCTCCCAGAGAGCACAATTGGCAAAGACTGGCACTGTATTGGAGTAGGCTTTTCATAAGCTTGTTTTGCAATAGCTTTCATTAGCTCTACAGAAAAGCCAGCTTCTGCAAACGTCTTAATTGGTCTTGGAACATCAAAGCCAGAAACACGGATGGCCAAGCTCTTCCGATACTCTGCAACATCCTGCTCACTCATACCTGGCATGAAAGAGAAGCAGCACCATAATAATTAGCTCGATAAAGAATAGTAAGAGGAACATGTTCCTGAGAAAAAAAAGATTTAGCTGAACAGAACCCAGTGTCGCATAATTGATGTACCCACAAGAAGGTAAAAGATTACAATGAATTTGAGACAATCGAACATGGGCAAAATCGAGGCAGACCATACATCTTATCCATAATTGGGAGCTGGGTTAGTTTGACCTATTAACTTGGGTTTCAGTGCTTTATAAATGCTCTTGGGTTCATTTTATCCTTCACCAACCAGTTTGGGATATTTTAGTATATTCCAGCTTTTAATTAGCTAGGGTACTTTGCCTTTCATATAATTATCTAGTTCCCCAAGTCTACATTGTCACTGACATCTGAATTATTGAAAAGGAAATCAAGTTGGCTTATAGTTTCCTCTAAATTACCATCCAGTTATGCATCATCATCTCAGCAGTGCAGTGCTGCCCTAGTTTTCATGTGGTTATATATGCATTCCAAGTTTCTATTATAAACTACTCTTGCCAATACTTAAAAGTCCAGGAAAATAAGAAAGTAGGACATGTGCATATAAAACATGAATTGTCAATTATGTATTATAACATACATGTAACATTAACCAGAAGAAGAAACTCTACCTGATATGGATGGTTTTTCTTCGTAGAAATCTTTGTTGAAGGGTTCATAATCAATGGAAGTATGATCCAGAGCAGCGATAGGCTCGATCTTCTTCTTATCAAGAACTATAGGATTATCATCCGAATCATAGTCTAGCAATCCAGCATCAACCGCCTTGGCGGCAGCATAGACCTCCTCGTCTGAATTATAACCAGCGTGCAGAGCTTCAGAGGCCAAGGTCAGCCCGACGTCCTTCTTGGCTCTCAAAAAGCTCTCCATGGGATCATCATCGTCGTCGTCCCTGTACTTATCTGCCTTGTCCTTGGGGTTTGGGGGCGGGGCGGCCCTCATCTCCTCATGAATCCCTTCCATAAAGGCATCAAGCGGGTCAATCTCACCGTCATCTCCTCCTGCGTCTCCTCCGTCGTTATTTTGGGTGGGATGATCTTCATAGTCGATGTTGTCAAGGTCGGTATCTTCGTAGTGATCATGTCCACCACCGCCACGAGAGGAGGGAGGAACGTAGAGTCGCTGGGTAGGTTGAGGTCGGTCGAAGGTGTAGGTAGATTGTTTGTTTAAACCGAAACCCTCGAATCCAAACTTTCTCTTGGACATTTGAAACCCTAGGGTAGGCTAGATAGATGGATATTTAGAAACCAGAAAGAAGGAGCTAAACCCTAACTCTGCTGCTGCTGCTACTTTGATTTGGGGTTTTTTTTTTTAGTGAAATCGGTTGCAATTTCCGATTTGCGCCTGCCTGCTTCATAGATGGATGATGAGATGGCTGCCTTTTTGTTCCTTCAAAATTACTAATTATTACTACTATTTTTATTAATAATATATATTATTATCAAACATTTTGTTTTCCCTGAAAAAACAAATACCTTATTTTTATACTATTATTAATTAAAAACCATCCATTCATAACCGCACATATAGTTAGCAACAGTTAATCGATATATATCCATCTTGTATTAGGCCCTCCGTATGGCTCGGCCCTGGGCTCGTGCAGGCTCGCATGGGGCATCAAAGCCTAAAGGGACTTTAAATTTTCATATACTACTAGTTTGGGATTCTTTAGTTAATTTATAAATAACTGATTTTGGTTTCAAAAATGGTCTAAAAGTTAAGCATCAAATGCTTTGTGTGACTATGTGTATGCCCAGATCAAGAGGAAAAAAAAGAAAACTAGCTCAGAATAATGTTCATGCGTCTGAGTTGTCCATTTGATTTTGTAAATGTTCTATTTCTTCTTGGTTATATTCTTTGTTATTATGGACTTTACATTGTCATTTAGGCTTAAAGAGAACAAGGCATTCGGACATGGGATTTATTATTTTGGCACATGCTGCCTCATCAACATCACTTTAGTGTTTGGTGTTTTGAATTTTGTTTAGTTAAACTAATTATCTGCTTTTGTCGTTTAAGTTGCGAATTATCGAAGTAAGGTTCTAGTGTAACAATACTAATTTTAATTTGGAAAAGAGAAAACTAGAAAGAACAAAAACATGAACTTTTTAAGTTGCAGATTATTGAAGTTCTAGTGTACCAATACTATTTTCAATTGAAAGTAAAT
>LUCG01076951.1:0-22010 GCA_001633085.1 Carthamus tinctorius | reverse complement strand
GTTCTCTTACAATAATAGCTTCCATGCCAGTATCGGCATGCCTCCCTATGAGATGCTATATGGGAGGAGGTGTAGGACTCCTATTTGCTGGGGAGGGGTCGGTCAGAGAGAGCTCGGGAGTACCGATATCGTTTAGAAGACGACTGAGAGAGTATTCAGTTGATCCAGGATAGACTGAAGACTGCTCAGAGTCGTCAGAAGAGTTACGCAGACAATAGATGGTCCGACCTCGAGTTTAGCATGGGAGACAAAGTGCTACTGAAGGTGTCATCGTGGAAAGGGGTGATATGCTTCCGTAAGCGAGGCAAGTTAGGTCCGAGATTCATTGGACCGTTCGAGATAGTGGCACGTGTTGGGAAGGTTGCGTATCGGCTTGAGTTACCGCCAGAACTCAGTCAGATACACAACACTTTCCATGTTTCGCAACTACGGAAGTGCCTAGCAGACGAGTCGACTTACATACCGATTGATGACATTCAGGTGGACGAACGACTCAATTACGTTGAGAGGCCAATAGCAGTCTTGGAGAGAAAGACCAAAACTTTAAGGAATAAGGAGATTGGGTTAGTGAAAGTCCAATAGGAGCACAGAAAGGGCTCAGAATGGACTTGGGAACCCGAGGATGAGATGCGGAAGAACTGCCCAGAATTGTTCCAAGCATAGGCAATTTTGGGGACGAAATCCTGGCAAGTGGCGGAGAGTTTTAACACCACGTTTTCCGCTTTGTGAAATTTAACTTTAGTAAGAAATAGATCTTGATTTTCTCGGAAAGCCATAATCTGCGAAATAGCAAAAGAGCGCAAACTTCGAAAAAGATTATTAGTACGGACGTACGCTTTATCAAAGAAAGTTTTTCTCAAAACGGGGTCCCACGGATGGCGCCAATTTGTTAATGCCAAAAATCGCACCTAAGACGACTTAAGGTACACTTATGAGGCTTATCCGTCGAGAGAAAGGAACCTTTTCGATAAAACGTACGTAAAACAAAGAAAACAAAGTAAATTGAGACAAAGTAATTGATGACGCAGGAAAAACCTCAAGTCGAGGAAAAAACCTGCGGTCGACTTAAGATTAAGTCGACGTTTCACTATATATCACCAACCAGGGGTGATATCCTTCATGTTACAGCTCTTGGTCTTACGTTTACAAGCGAAAAATAACAACAATCGTATGAAAATTACAACAGGTCGTAAGCTATTCTAGGAAAATATAGTAGAATTCTTCATGGCTTGAGAGAGAATTATATGTAGTAGATTGATGTAGTGGTTGTGTAGTCGTCCTTGTGAAATGAGCTCCGGCCTCTTTTATATAGGCTTCCTTCTTGTAACCGTCTAGGGAGTTAATGCTTTTTAATACGATGTTTATAACGGTCGTAAGGTCAATCTTCTTAATTGCTTCTTTAATGTTGGTCGTCGGTTATGTCCGTTATGTATTGATTGCTCATGAATCTTGGTCGGTGGTTACTTTTGTTGCACATTAATTGCTTTGACCCTGCATTAAAACAAAAGCTAAGACAAAGGTTACCCTTAGAGATCATTGGTCTTACATCACCCGACGATGGTCGTACGTCTTGGGTGATCGTACGTTCTGGTTGGTCGTACGACCTATTATCTCAGGACCTATCTTCGCAGGACCTTATCATAATACATAATACTAATCCTATACATGATCTTACGTATTTCCGTCGTTCGTCGCACGGTGCAGATTTTTACCCAAACAGGTGTAACGCTTCGTTTATAACCCTCATTCCAAAAACCCCAAATCCGATTGGCTTGCACGAATTCCGACCTATTAGTTTAATCGGAATACTCTATAAAATCATCTCAAAAGTGTTGACGGAGATATTGAAAAAGATGATGGGAGGTATCATAGGGGAGACACAATCGGTGTTTCTCAAAGGAAGATCCATTCTCGACGGGGTCCTTATAGCAAATGAAGTGGTTGAAGAATTAAGAAGATTGAGTCGAAAGGTATGCTTTTCAAAGTTGATTTTGGAAAAGCTTACGATAGCGTAGAGTGGGCGTTCCTTTTGGAATCATTGGAAAGGATGGGTTTCGGCTCCAAATGGCGAAGTTGGATAAAGGCATATTTAAAATCTCCATCGATTTCGGTCCTAGTTAATGGTGCTCCTTCAAGGAAATTCAAAATGAAGAGAGGTGTAAGACAAGGTGACCCGCTAGCACCATTTCTCTTCTTAGTGGTAGCAGAAAACTTCAATGTATTAATGTTGGAAGCTAGAAGAAAGGATCTTTTTGAAGGACTAAAGGTCGGAAAGGATGAGGTAGAAGTAACACATCTACAATACGCGGACGATGTTATCTTCTTTGGAAATTGGAGCTTTACCAACTTTAAGAACCACTTGGAAATACTAAAATGTTTTCAATTGGTGTCACGACCTAAAATAAATTTCGGTAATGCGTAAGAATATATGTAGTGGTTTTTAGGTTGTTGAGATGACAATAATACATAAGAAAAAAACTGTGAAAAAACTTGGTAAAAAACCCATACATTGTGGATGCTCTAATAATACAATCTTAATATATTTGATTGGTCAGTCAAATCATCATAATAAAAAAAGAATTAATACAAAAACCATAAAAAAGAAATGCAATTAATTACATTTAATACAGTCAACAATTGAAAACCAAAAAGAAATTAGTTGACTTTATTGGCAATGATGTTAAAGAAAAACCAAACAAAAAATTAGTTGCTATAAATCCTTCTGTCCCAACTCCCTTGCCCCTTGCTACTTTTTCAATTAGGGCCCATCAATAAAGAAACTTTCAAACTCAACCAAAAAACAAAAAAGTTTGTAAAATCGATAAAAAAAACTTAAAAATCTTTTAAAATCAACAAAAAAAACATTAAAAAAATCCTTGAAAAGATGTACTTAGACTAAAAACATATCCGATAACTTCGTGGACCCTTATATTATCTTAAAGGTGCCTTCATTAAGAAAAGATGGAGAGGGTTATTGTTATAGGTGAATCCCATTTTCTAACTCGGTTCCTTTGATTTCTTTAAAAAGAATTATCCTTTATTTCAACTAGTTCTTACAATTTTTCTAAGTGAATTATAAACGGTTTTCATTCTTGAAGCAACAACAAAGAGTGGTATGGAGAGAGGGAGGATCACACAGAGTGAGAGACGTAGAAAGGGGTTGCTACTTGCTAGAGGAGGAGGAGGGGTGGGTTGCCGAAGAAGAAGACACTGTCGGGGAAGGGTTAATTTAAGATTGTGTTTTTAAATTGTTTTACATGCTTATATACTAAAATAATTATAAAACTAAATATAACGATGCAATTAAAAGGGAAATTGCCAAATCATTACCGATAAATATCACGATTCTAATTTACGGTCGAAGATAAATCTGTAAGAAAATGCAAGGATTGGATTTCAGTGCAAAATTTGGTAACAAGTGTTGGATGAGAAATGAAAGAATATTAGGATGAAATGCCGGATATGCACAACACCGTCAATTTTTTAAGCCATAATCAATAAAAAGAAGTATTTAATTAAACCGTAGAGTGCCTTGCCAATCAACCCAATTGTCACATCAACGCCACATCAGCTTTCCGCTATCTTACCAAAACCAATCCAATCTAACCCAATCCATCCACACCCGTAGACTCTCAACCCAATCTAAATAATTAAAATAAAAAAGAAAAGAAGAGAGAAAGGAGAGGGAGGGAGGGAGGGTGGGGTGGATGGGTATAATCTAAGCAATCAGCAAGCACACACGGAATTTGTTCCATGTCGATCGGCCTCGGTGGTGTTGCCGATGGAACCGATCGGCAAAACATGTTTTAAGGGGGTGCGGATGGTCTTATAATTTTTTTAAGTTACAGGACATATATAATTGCTCTTAAAAAGATGGTAAAATTGTGAATTAATACGATTGGTGGATGCGGTTAAGATCACCACCTCATAAACATGTTTTAAGGGGCGCCGAATTCTCTTCTCCCTCTCACTCTTGAGAATGTCTGCAACAAAATTGAGCTCCAGGAAGAAGAAGACGACCACAGAATCGGTAACTCCGAAGACAGAACTCAAACGAATGACAGCTGAAGAAGAAGATGATTTCGATTTTGATGCTGCTGTTGCTGCTCATCAGTTGAAGCACCGAGCTCCGAAGAAACAACGCTCCACTTTTGAAGATGATTTCGATGCCGATCTATCTAGGTC
Organism: Carthamus tinctorius; assembly: GCA_001633085.1. Lineage (NCBI taxonomy): Eukaryota > Viridiplantae > Streptophyta > Magnoliopsida > Asterales > Asteraceae > Carthamus > Carthamus tinctorius. The sequence continues at coordinate 17,825 of LUCG01076951.1, read as the reverse complement.
AAATTCTCTGTTACTCCACATGTTTAATCGCTTATCTCGATATTGAAGTCGCCTGTTACTTTTGTTTACGGTTTTCCTTTCCATGAATATTGTGTAGTTAGTTGCACCAGTTTGTTAATGGCGAATATGTAGGAAGATTCGATCATATTATACATTTTCAATTGCAATAAACTGATATATGTTGCTAATTTTCTATAAAATTTGAATTCGGACAAGTGTATTTGAAAATTTGCAGCGATATTAAAGGTTTAATGAGCGCCTTACATCAGATCAAAGAGAAAGCACAAAAGGACGGACAGAAGAAAAAAGAGGAGACTATTTCGAGGTGATTTGGTTTTTTCAATTTGCTTATGTTTAGTATTGAATCTATTTGCTCAATTCAGGTTTTCTATCAAGTTCATACGTGTTTTTGCTATCTGGATCTGCATATTAAGATACCTATTTCCTACATCGTTAATATGTTCTGGTGATTCTGTATTATGCTCTCTGATAAGTTCATTCATCATGATTACTAGTGCATGATGATGATTGTTCGTTTGGTTTAATTAGATTGAAATTGCTTGGACTTTTTTGAACTGACATTGTTTTTCCATGAACAATAAGCCATTGTGCTGTCTACTTTCCTTCTTCAGGTATATATGTCATCAGTGGATTTTCAAGTATTTCACTAGTAGATTATGTGTTTTACTTACCTGGATGCTATGTAGATATATGCACAAGAAGAATGTCTAAATTCTATAAGCACTTGGCCGAAGCTAAAATTGTTTAATATATGTGAAAAGATCCTTCATAAAACTTTACTTGCTTTCCTGTCAGTGGAAAATCTTTTGAATATACTTCAACCTTATCAGTTAAACGACTCTGCTTTTTATTACCGTGCTCTTTACTTTCTTCAACTTTATCCTTTGAATGCTTATTTGACCTCTTCTATAACATCCTCAGCCAAAATAAATGCCAGATTTGGTTTCAGAAAATCTATGTAAGCACCATATGGACTATCACAGAAACTCAGTCATAACGATATACCACACCAGATTTCCGTCAATTTGAATATAACTTAGCTACTGCTCACCATTGCTCCTCCCACTTAGGGAATCTGATTTGACTGAATTCCCTAGGCACATGACACCATCTTCCTGATAATAATGGAATCTCAAAGACACTCACTCCACTCAATGTTTCAAAACTGCAGGTGATTCATATCTTACGATTAAATTTGGCTCATGAGGCAAATGATGTGAATTCCATTAACTAATTTCCCATAGTTGACGTGCGATCCTGATTGTGTCTAGAACTTTTTGATCCAAAAAGTTATTAGTAGCCACATTAGTAGCTAGTTTTTTTGTTGCCGTTTGGTAAAGACATTATGATTGACGATTAAGGCAAGAGACTTTTAGTTCATACATCATTAAAAGACACTTTTTTTTTGTCTTTCGTATGTGTGCATGTTATAATGATTGTTCTAGAGAAAGCTAAAGGGAACCTAAACTCAATTCGGTTCATGAAATTGGTAGCGATACTCAAGCCCGTACATGACTTGATAACCATGCTCCAAACCAAACAAAAATCAGTCATTATATAAAACCATCCAAAAATTTTAGGGTGATAAGAACTCCTGAATAAATTCCTCTCACTTCAAAAACCTTGTCCAATCCCATGAACTCCACACTCATGAATTCTACCAATATTTGGAGATTTCAGTATGTGAGTCTACAGAGGACAAGGTGAAGCAAATAATTGTTTATGTAGGTTTTTGCTCACTGATGAGGGAAAGAGAGACAAACAAAGTCTTTGATATGTTTTCTACGTATCTTGATTACATCTATCAGTCTAACACTCAAATAGGCTAAAATTTTTGGTTTTCCGACAGTGTTGCTACAGAAATCAGGTCCAAGTTTGATGAGTTGAGGTCCAAAGTAGAGAAAGAGAGGTGATTGTAAATACTAACTGCACTCTGAGCATATATATATATATCGTATGGTCTTTGATCTTATAATTCCATATCTAAAACACATTTATATCCTGTAAATTCCAGGCAAAACTTTGCCAAGGCACTATCAAAGAGCTCACGAGAGGTTTGCAAAGAGAATCCCCATATTAAACAGACTCTTGTAAGAATTTTGCTACACTGTGTCTCAGTTGAATATTCAAATACTTTTAAGTTTGCATACGCAGTGTGAGAACTTACTGAAGAATGAGACTTCCAAGTTTCAAGCAGTTTATGAAAATTTCTGCAAAGACAAGAATTCACATCTTCAGGCTCTGAAAGGTACTAAACACTTGCCAAATTCGTGTTTTGGTAAGTGAATACTATTCATAATGAAACTGATATCTATGCACATACGGTAAACAAAGAAACCTGAAGCCAGCACGAACTTGTACCATTTTGAGCGCATGATAACTTGTAGCAAGTTGATTTCAGTTGGTTTTCTGTCCCTTCATAATTGGCTGCTTGGTTTTAGTTTCTTACTCCTCAATTGCCACCAAATCAAACCAATGAATAAATTTACATATATATCATTTTGCATATTACATTATAAGATACAAGGGGTTATCATTTTGCAGGATTACATTATAAGATATAAGATATTAACAGAATTGTGGTTGCCACAACCATCTTGGTTAGACACCCAGTGCAACCCTAGCACACCCTTGACACATGATACACAACAAAATATACCCACGCACATGCATACACATATACACATGCACATACGTACACCACACATTCATACACATCCATCATACCCTCTATGCTGATTGCTGAATATGCCCCAGCACCCCCTGTGTCAAATCTTTCGTGCCCCTCGGCTAATCCAAATTTCCAAAATCATGTGTAGTTATGCAAATTATGTAATGTAATTCTACATATAGCATGCCTGAGCCATACTTTCCAATTATAACATATATATAGAGGCATAGGAGGTTGAACAGCTGCTCATGTCCCATAGATGAGCAGCCCTCAGTTTAATGTACAACGGAAAGTGATATATAATGTGAAACTATAAATAATTAAGGTTTAATTGTTAATATTAATTCATTGCCAATTTATATTTTTTTATCACCGATTTATCTGTGATACTAGAAACAAAATTGGTTTTGGATGTAATGAATTAACCATAACTTTCAATGCTTTTCTGAGCCATGAGCCATGCCAACAAACGATCCTAGAAAATGCACATTGGGGCTTGCGATTCATGTTATACGAGGTTGAGCCTGTGCATTTGAGGATTTCCTTCCCCATATATATGATATACAATATTAACTGCCCAACACTAACTGAGCTGAACCGTGCTTGTTACTACCAGTAAGTGGTAACTTGGTCATTCGATCTTGTTGGTAACATGGCAGATATCATTACGAAATATGAAGAAGAGAAGGACAAATTGTTCATGAGATATGAACAACACAGTAAGCAAATTACCTTCACTTGTCCGATAATTTAATCCAAACTACCGTCATGAACTAACCATCATGTTCCACGCAGGAAAGAAAGAAAAGACCATACTATCCGAGCACGAGAAAGCTTGTGCAACCAAAATTGCTGAACTGGAGGAGTCACTGAAGAAAAAGAAGCAGGTAGGTTACATATCTATACTTCAAACACCAAAAAATATCAAGTAAATAGACAAAAAGTTCTAACTTAAACAATGGTGGTGTTGGTTCATATATAGGATGACAAAACATTCAGCATTCTACGGAAAACTCTAGGCTCGTTTCTTGACAATGCCTCTGATGAGGACTTCCCACCTGACGATTGAAGCCAAATCTGGAAATGTACTACTGCCAACTCTTGTTGGTATTCCTTCTCTAGCTACCACCATAAACTAGTTTCATTGATCCCACTTGGTAGGTAATCTTGGTGAACTTTTGCAAAAAGGAGAGGCCTAACTAGCTAGTTATCTGCCACTTTTGATACTAATATCAACCACAACCTCACTCTCTTAATGTAGTTGGAGATATAAATTAGATCATATCAATGTTTACGTAGCAGATAGATTACGTTTGCTCATGAACTATCCAAGTTTTCCCTCACTTGAAGACCAAAAACCGGCTTTAACCAGCTGTGCATTTTTTTCTCTCTTATGACCAGATATGTATCCAAAAACACCGACACGTTTAATCAAAAGCGTGTCTATTTGATTGGTTTATTTTAAAAGGTGTGGTAACATGGAATGAGCCCTTTCAAAAAGAGAAAAGATATTCGAACACACACTTGTTTTAGTAAATGCTTAACTGGTAAACATTTAGTTAACGACCTCTTAATCTTGATATATTTAACAAATAACTTTGGGCATAATTTTTTTTGAATAAAAGTAAATGCCCTTTAAATGTAACATGATTGTATAACAAGTATGAATGTCTGATTATTCGTACTACTAAAAGTACCGCTCTTAGAAAATTCTTTATATTTAGAATTTTCCATATGGTTTGATAAAACTTTGAATATGATGGTCTTTTAAACACACTATCTACATTGGTAGTATCTACTTTTGATTTCATAACACTCACAATTCCTTAAGTTAACACCCTTAAATAAGGTCTGTTAAGTTGAAGCACATGTTTTTTATACAAGGGCAATTAAGTCTCTTTACCTCGTTTTTTATTTATAAAAATAACTTAATATTAAACATTACATGTAACGAAACAAAGTAATACTATATATGCCTCCCTTTATCTCTCTCTTCTCAAACATGGTTCTCTACCTTTTTGTAAATTGATGTCGACACTGAAACCCCCGCCGCCCCCTCTTCCATTCTTCGTCATGAAAACCCACCAAAACAAAAAGGTCCCTCTTGATCTGTTGCACTTAGCTTTGCCTTCGGCTGTCTGATGTCACCTCCAACTCCTTCGGTGTTGCCACGTACTAATATTCATGCATCTGGGTTTGGTATCAACGATGCATGGACCATCACCATTAATGCAGAAAATGAGGGTTTTTTGGGTGAGTTTTTGCTCTAAAAGATTTTCTAAAACTTTCTCCAAAATGAATAAAGTAGAAGAGAGTGTATATTTCTACAAATATGGAGATTTCTCCAAAACTGATAACCATGAGAGAATTGTTTTCTTACGTATTCCACCAATTGGAATGAAATGAGTAGAAGTTTTTAATTAAATGTATAGAATACTTTAATAATATAAGTAATGATGTAATGATATAATGATATAATCTCAAAATGAAGAATCTTTTAGAGTTGGATGCAATATTCTTTAGAGATTTTGAACTTTAATTTTCCATTTTTTGAAATTTTTTTGAGAATTTGTTGGAGATGTTCTAGACCATAATTAAGTTAACAATGTTAGCTTGAACGACCATCAATGTTATGAAAATAGAGTCCCTTCGGGAACATTCTATCAAATTGGAACGGATGTTATGAGAATGGAAAATTAAAGACTTTTGGTATAAATAGCGCACTTAAGGTACATATCTAAATTTTAAGCAAACCCATGAACTTCTAATATAATTCACTTAAATATTTCATTTACGCTGTGTTTTCGGGTTTTTTTTAGGGAGAAAAGGAAGAGAATGGAAAGAGAAAAATCGTGCCCCTATGGGGGCAGGCCCATAAAGAAATTCGAGGACACACCCCACCCCCTTCCTTCTTTTGTAGATGAAGCCACGAAAATAGAAAAATCATAAATGGATTAAATAATCAAAATTTTTGATGAAAAATATAAAACTATATAAAAATCAAAATTTAGAAGGAAAAAAAGCACATCATGTTAACAAATACTAATGATATAATATCAAGTCTTTTGCTACATTAACATTGCAATTGACTAAAACTGCTTAAAATATAAAATAAAATAAATGTTCTTCCATATTCACTCATTTTTGTACATATCCATGCATGTATATCAGTTATAGCGCCGTATATAATATGTCAAGTTAAAAAGTTTTAAAAACTTAAATAGCGACGGTGTTGGCTCTATTCCACTTGGTTGCAAATCAAAGATACAACATAAACATTAACGTTTGGATGATTATGGGTATGATAATGTTGTAAATTAGTAGTACATATAGAACCCAGTTATGGCTTAGTGGTTGAGAACTAGGGTATGTGGTCAAATATCTTATATGTCCTGGATTCGATTATGTGCGTTCACAACCATTTTGATCACCGAGTTTATCAGGGATCGTGTCTTGTAATCACAATTTATCGGAATTTCTCTGGGCATAGTCTAGATGGTGAAAGATCGCATGAAAAGTTGAGTTGATGGTAATTAATGGGAGAATTGTATCTAAACCCTTGATCTCTTTTAATCTCATGTCATCCTATGTGCATCTTAAAGCATCTCCAACAGTTATGCTAAAATAAACATTTTTGTTGATTCAACAGTTATGCTATCATCTATACTAAAATAGAGAATAGAGAAAAGAGAGGAAATATTAGATTAAAATTTAGCGAAATCTCTAAATAGAGAGAGAAATAATTATTTTAGTACCACCAATAGAATGTACTAGAAATAGATGTTAGGAGAAAGAAATAATATATTTTTTTAAATATACCGAATATTTTAATAACACAATTTCATGATAGAATTGCTAAAATAGAGTAACTGTTGGAACTAAATGTAATTTTTTTAGAGATTTTCGTTTATAATACTCTATCTTAGATTAGCTGTTGGAGATGTCCTAATATACATTAATGTACATCCAGTTGTTAATAACCACATTTTATATACTTGTGAAGTTAATCTAAACTTTTCACCATTAATTATAGAATCAATTATTTTATTGTATCCTATAATCAAAAATAGAATGGAAGCATGAGATGATAATTCTTTTTAAACAAGAGACAAATTGTAAAACAGTAAAAATGGACATATATGTTGTTATTCATTCCTGTAAAAGAAGGAATCTTTATTTCCATTAAAAGCATATTCAGAAGGAAATTATCATGACCCCACCCACCATTCAAGATAATTCTCATTCAACCATATTCATCCAACCATTCTTCCCTGCAAACAAACTTAAGTTTAGCCATAACTAACATGACCTCCTATACACTTGTTCTCACAACACCTCATTTACCTTTCAATTCTAAGCTTCCCCCCCAATCCTACACAAGTTCTTCTTCATCTTCTCCAAGATTTCAAATTCTCTGTTCATCATCAGGTCCACTGCTAATCTTTATTCTTCAATTTAATTGCATAAAAGTTCTCTATAAAGATGATCTTTTTGTGGATGGAGGAATTTTCAGTGTCTTTTGTTTGGCATCATAATGAATTTTGGACCATTTATGGGTCTGTTTGAAATGTCTTAATCATTTAGTGTAGTAGAACGAATAATTATTGAAGTTCTGAATTATTTAGTCTGAATGAAAGAAAATTATCCTTTAAAAAATTGTACGCTGTGATTGAAGATTAAGCCATAGTGATCACATGATTAAAATAACAAGTGAAAGTCTACATAGTTCTAAGACTTGATATGAAGTATCCCATAAATGGGGATTATCGGGCTTATTGTATATATGGAACCATTATATATAGGGACAATCGGAAACGATGGTTCGGTGACCGGTGGTGCCTACGATTTCATTAAAGCAACAACTTCCGTTACACACAAGTTGCTATCGGCCCCGAAGCAAGTCACTTTGGTAAGGCATGGCTTAAGCTCTTGGAATGATGAAAGCAGGGTTCAGGTTGGTTATCTATCCTTCATCTAATTACCTTCAATCACAAATCGATATACCCGGGTTTGGGTTTTTGTAACGATCACGATGAATGACAAGTAATTTTAACAATTTTCGAGAAAGGAAATTGTTGCAATTTTCATAGAACCGAGGAAATGTTGTTTCCATTTGAAGGCCTCCTCACCAAAATCCTTTTAAAATGACTTTTTCGTGTTCATGGAAACAACTGTAAGGTAGAGGTCAGGTCTGCATATATGACCCTGCTTTTGAGTGGGATATACTATGGTGTCGTTTGTTTTTTAAGAGGTCTGAGGTTTGAAGTCTGATTTCACATCTAAAGAATAAGAGGTGGATGGTGTGTACCTCTTAAAATTTCAGAGGACGGTAAGAGGTTTTCAGACCTTTCCTTAAACAGTCTTTAGCCTGCTAACCTCTTAGTTTTCAGACTTAAGAGGTTTTAAGAGGTATTTCTTTTAAAACAAACAACCCCTAAGTGTGTATTGTTTGGCTTATTTGAATTTTTAAACAAAAAATTTACTTTCACTATCATAACATTTTGATTGATTCGGCTGATTATTTCGAGAATTATACGTTCAGGGAAGCTCAAACTTGTCGATCTTAACAGAAACTGGAATCATGCAAGCAGAAAGATGCAAGAAAGCTTTGGTTGACATACACTTTGATCAGTGTTTCTCAAGTCCCATTTCACGAGCCAAGGTACTTATCAAACTGTTGTTTTACGTAAATTAATCACACATCGAAGAACCTTCATCGCATTCTACACAACGTTGTGGTTTTTTGTAGTCGACTGCGGAAATCTTGTGGGTAGGGAGGGAAGAGCCATTGATCTTTCTTGATACCCTGAAAGAAGCACATCTGTTCCACCTTGAAGGCATGAAAAATGGTCTGCATATATATTTTCTCAACTATTTACTTGTTTCTAGCTTTTTGAAAAGTCTTACACATTTGATACCATAAGGGGTCATTTACCAACACAGATTGGTAAGCGCTAACCAGATAAGATTGTTTGATATTTTTAATCGTAACAAACGAGATTCAGTATTTGGAGACAGAGGATGCTAGGCGAATATATCACAAGGACTACAGAACGTGGAGAGAAGATCCGTCGAATTTCCATGTAAATGGTGTTTACCCCCTTCAACAACTATGGGACACCGCAAGCATAGCGTGGAAGGAAATCTTGTTCACACCGGTAAGAAAAGCTATATCATGATTTACATTTGTCTATTACATATACAAGTCTGTCATAGAAACAGTGGCTCTACTCTTCTTGATAGAGGTCAGATTAATTTGCATGCATCTTACCCTCCCCAGACACCACCCTGGGTGGATTATACTTTTGTATCTTTTAAACTAAAATGACCTGTTTCCCCGTTGTGAGGTTCATGCCATTACAGAAGGGCATTTTAGACATTTGATCATCAGTCAAACATATTTATGAAAGTATCATGTGTTGCAATCTACATTGGATGGAGATTATAATCATTGCGGCTAACAAAAAGTCCGTTTTTTAGGGGAGGAATTTTCTTGTTGTGACCCACAAATCAATATTGCGGGCACTCATTTGCGTTGCTCTTGGACTAAGCCCGGAGAGGTACGTATTCTTTTGAGGTCGGATCCCGAGCCATGGAAACTGTTCCTTTGCAAAAAGCTGGCTCCTCCTTTAGGTCGTTAGTTTGAAATTTGAATCTCTTGCCGCATGAGATTAATCGAGCGTTTGTGTTGTGGTTCAGGTTTCGGGCGTTTGATGTGAATAATGGTGGAATATCAGTGTTTAAATTCAACAAGCAAGGCGAAGCCATGCTTCAATCTTTGAACATGACGGCTCATATGTACACGGATCACAAGTATCGTTATTGATCGTGATCTCTATATCCATGAATCCAAGCTACAAATCGAAGCCATTGAGGAGTGTGCTTGAGATAACCGATGATTGTGCTTGTATCTAATCTTTATGAGATTTCCGGTCTAGTTAAACAGCCAACTCGAGTTCAACCGAATCAAGAGTGAAACCACAAGATCGTCTCGAGTTCTCGACATTCATTGGCGAAGTCATGTCAAAAATCCCCTTTTGAGATTAAATAATTGGCTTAAAAATACCTAAAAACTATATAAATGTAACACTTGAATATTATATCCAATGATCATTTAATAAAGCACACTTTTATTCTTATTATTATTATTGAAGAATATATTACAAAGTGAAAATGTTACAAACTCCAAATAAAGAAGCCAATATTTTACATATCACACTACACAATAACACCATTGATATAGAATCCAAATGTTATTTTTACACAGATATATAACAACATGCTATATTATTTGATAAGTGTTTACCATGCCATTTTACCATATTCGCCGCAATCAAAACCCTTTGCGGTAAACGCTTCCACGAGTTTAGGGACGAGCTTCGTGAGCATGATCTTGAAACCGGTAGAATTACCCTTCGGAACTTCGAGCTCAACGTGTCGACTACCAAACGCACACCCTATCGGAACCCCTTCGAGATAGGCCTTACAAGCCGTCAAGATATATACGCAACGTTTGCTGAAGTGCTCCTCCACGAGCGCCTCAAAATGCTGCCATTATTTCGCCAAAAACGAGCATTAGTCGTAGGAAAATGGAGAATCGATGCTAAGATCACAATAATAACATGAAATTAGGTCTATCTTTAGCAAATTAGCTGATAGGTTTGCTAAATTTGTACCTTAGGTGGCTTGCGGAGTACGTACAACATCGACTTGCAGCTCATGAGAAACGCGTTCTCATTGTAGCTGCACGAATTCTTTTCACCTTCGACACTTCCGACCTGCTGGTCGTAGCCGGCTTCGTTGAAGTACGGCTTGTTGTTAAGGACCAACGCCTGAAGAGAAAGCAAAACTTGAAGAATCGTGGACCCGTTTGGGTTCCACGTCTCGCTTCCGGTGCCCGTCCATGTGTTCAAAAGGCTAAGGCACACCCTTCCCGACTCGTATAGATTCGGGTTGACTCGGAGCCCACCCGAATTGTAATGAACCATCTGCACGACACCGAGCCACCACATAAGACACAAAAGTTCGACCAGTGAGCACCATGACTCATTGGATGAGCAGGATTTGGTTTTCTTAACGTATACTACTGGTTTGTTAACGAGCCAATGGGTCTTTGGCCCAATGGTTCCCGGGTTACCAATAGAGCCCAACCTCTTAAGAGGTCAAGGTTTCAAACTCCCAAAGGTGAAGATTGTGTGTGATTATTTGTAATATATAAATATTAGAGGGAGGTTGAAAGGAAAACCTCAAAAAAACTGAAAACTGAGGAACACCCTTGTAGCCGTTCATGTGGACCGTATGCACTTGTGCATATAAGTAAATGAAGTTTTTCCTTTTGGTTTTTATGCATGTGTGAATTATGTTATGCACATGTGGATATTACAAATTACTTCTATGCGTCCAAATGAAGGGCTATGAGGGTGTTCCTTAGTTTTTAGTTTTTTGAGGTTTTACCTTGAATTAGACCCATAAATATCATATACTTAAAAAAATGAAGTTACCGGAGGCTCTTGAGGATATTCCGGTGGAAGGAATATGTCAAAGAAGAAGATGGCATCGTGATACGGAGTTCCAGGTGCCCCGACCACCGCAGCTTGTATTAGGTCCATGCGTTCTTCAAAGACACGGACATATATTGTTTCTGTCGAATTAGACACCAAGATTCAAAATTGCTTCGAGTATTGATAATGTCATGATAATCAACGAAAAAATTGTAAATTTACGATGCTAGAAACATTCATGGTAAGCATCAGTCGTAACACTTATAAACATACATAAATGGTAGTTAGTTCGTAGATGGGCAAATTGCATTTTCAAAATTGCAACATGCTTTGGTCCGATTCCTATTTCGGGTTCATTTTGGTACCTAATATGTGGCATCTCAAACATTTAGGTACCTGGTTTACATCTGAGAAATCATAAAAACTGCAACGAGCTTTGGTTCGATTTTTTTTAAATACATACTTTGGCCAAGTGTTTGAGATATCATATCTGAGATACCAAAATAAACGTTGGAGACTGAAATGTCTGCACAGTCTTTCCTTTGCATTTTGCAAATAGACCATTTGCGAGACTCGAATCCTACGAAAAACCGACAAAATGTCTCACCTGGAAGATCGTTCCCCAAAATGTTCCACTCTTGTTGAACTTTCTTTAGCCAACCTTTCTTCACCTATACGAAATCGTAAAATAGAGTTCATGTTCAAATTCCATAGATAATACAAATGGGATCGTCAAGATTCTTGTGAAAATTGTCGAACCCCATTAAATTACTCTACAAAAAATATCTCTAGAATCGGGAAAATAAGTTATTTTTTGAAGTTGAGCTCTAACCTGACTTGAAACCGAGCCCTTTCCAGGGCTGTCAAAGAAATGATGGTTGGAGCAGTCGTTGACCATGTCAAACTGCCGAATTTCTTTCATATTCTTGCTAGCCGATGAAACTGAAACATCTTTCGACTCTTCCATTTCTTTGAATTTTGCCTCCTCGGATGTCTCTACGAACATCTGAATGTCTTCCTCGCTGTCGAAACCAGATAACGATCCGTTCTCGGGAACATGGTCTGAGGCAACGGGCAATGACGTGTACAGAGGAGATCCAAACAGATGTGTAGCAAAGTTGGATAAGAACCCAATAGCAGCTCGTGAGACGTTAAAAGTGGTAGAATTGTATAGCGTTTTTAAGCAATCTTTCTCGTCATCGTCTGAATCCAATAAATCCTGAGCGTATACCGTAAAAGTTAAGTGTCTGTTAAGCGTACGCAGTACGCTATTACTCCCTCCGTCCCAAAATAAACGTCCACCATGAAAAACACACGCACTTTTGGAAATGCACAAGGATTTTGTTTTGTAATCAACTAAATGACAATTGTGGCAAGAGGGAACGAGTTGGTATTACCTTTTCTCTCGAATCCGGTGTGTGGTTATCATGCTCGGATTTCTCTAGCTTTGGTTCGATACTGTCGTTGTTAAGCAATGGTGTAGCCGAAATGCCCTCAGACTTTTCCACTCGAAAAATCTCATGAGGTGCAACCTGTATAAGCATCGAATCTCCCATAAGAAACTGTAAAGGATAACCGAATGAAAGACAAACATACAGAAGAAAACCAACATTTATGTGTATGCCAACAAGCTAACTAGTTAAGTTAGCCATTAGCTGATAAGTTAGATACAATGTAAAATGATCTAAAATGACGTGTTTGAAAATTAAGCGGAAAAAAATACGAGGGAAATAATTGGAAAATGACCTAAAATAACATGTTAGAAATATTAATTTGAAATTTTAAAGGGTATAATTGGAAATAAGTAGGAAAAAACCACCAAACTTTATTGAAAAGCTACTTGAAGCAACTTTTCCAAAAAGTTAGCTTTTGACTAACCAAAAAGGTGTTTGCAATAACTAAAAAAAATAAGTTAGCTTATGATTGTCAAACATAGAAAATCCGCACCTTAGATGTAAAACCCGCAGCCCATTTCACTTCAACAACGCCGTTTTTGAAGCCAATCACGGTCCCGATATGGGCCAGGTGAAAATTACTACAAAACCCTTCAGTATCTTCGAAATCCCGCCCTTTATGCAGCCTGAAAACTAGATCACCCTGACTATACGTATAGTCAGGGTGCTCGATCAATTCATACGCACTCACCGTTTCCTCCACAACATTCTCCCCATCGGTTTCCGATTCCCACTTCACCTTCACGGTTTTCTCCTTCGCGTCCACACCTTTCACGACCCCCCATTTTCGATTGTTTTCGTCATCACAGCTTCCTTTCTCGAGAACCAACTGATGAGGCCAAAAATCATGAGCATCGATCGTGTTAATCGGGCCAAGACAAGTTGAATCCAACCCGTACGATTCACTTCCATCTTGCCACAACACATCGACTTTCGATCTTATCTTTGCAATCACAAAGATTTCTTGAACTTCCGGTGACTTTCTTGATTGACTACAAACACCTGGATCCTGAATCTTCGGTAACGTGCACCAATCGCCTATCTGCCAATGCGAGTGAGTGAAACACGAAATGGGCGTCAAGTCTTTCGCGCTTTGTAAAGACGGTGGCACCGCTTGGCTCTCGGAACCGAACAAAGCACACCCAAGCCATGTCACGTGGACCAGACCCGCATCGATCGCGCACACGGTGCCTTCGTCGTGGTGGTTGACTTCCCGGGACCCGCAGAACCACTGGGTTGACTTCGAGATAGTCGAGTTTGCGATCTTTACCCGCTGTCCGGGATAGTAAGGGTGATCGTCGACCATATCCGGAGATACCGGTACGAGCTTTTCCATACCCGTTATCGTAAACTCGCATCTCGTCCCATCATCAAACAAAACGGTGACGGAATCCGTTATCTGGTCCGCTTTGCCAACCCACGGGCCGGAAGCCACGTAATCGCCGGCCGAGATGGAACGGATTCGTTGGAGTTGTTTGGAGTCGATGTCTTTTAGTTTCTTCTCGTGAAGATTCTCCAGACCCACGACCACTTCGACGTTTGTGACCCGACCCATTTGGGAAAACGGGTCTTTCAACATGTAAACGACGTCCCCGTGGACGTATCGTCGCTCGAACAAGAGGAATTCGTCGATTTTGCCGATGGTTTCTTGAAGGTTCGAGAGGATGCAGCTGGCTTGTCCGCCGTACATGAACTCGTCGTCTTCTTGATCGTCGGAGCTACTGCTTTCGCTGTAGCTATCGAAATCGCTTAGAAACACATCCATCACTTGTGATTGATCCTTGTGATAAGGAAGGCAAGTGATAGGATAGAATCTCCAAAGAAAATGGAGATAATTTGCCAAAGGAGATTTGCCCGATGATGCCCAAAAAAGGGGATCAACGTGTTGAACCAGAAATTCTGGTATTGCCAAAAGGAGATTTGCCCGATAGATAGATAGATAGATACAGATTCAAATTTGAATCTGTATGTATATATGATGAAATGACCTCAAAAGGAACTGAAAGAGTTCAATTGGAAGCCAGATATGTAAAATTGCCAAAAGGAGATTTGCCCTCAATCAAGTAGCTGAATGAATCAGACGGAAAGAGATATGAATACAAGGAAAAAGAAGAAAAAACTAAAAGAGCATTGAGTTGCAGGTTTATGGCATGGAAATTGACATGATCCTTTAGCTTCTGCACCTGTTGTAACAAGGATGATTTCAGACAAGGATTTCTTCATTATTGCTTAAATCACAGTTTCTATATAACTATATATATGGGTATGTTGAATGAAGGGGATAAAGTTTTAAATTTTTTCAGAATCCATTTGATGAGAAAGAAAGATACGTGATTTACACAAAAAGCTCCTCCTTTTTCCAAGTTTCTTTCGTATACAAAAAAAAGCAAAATTGAAGAAAGTGTTACCATTTGCAGCCAAGAGAGCTTCTTCTTCCAGCCATGCGAAATTCAATTGCACAAGATAAGGAAAGGAAATCCTCCTAATTTAATCCTATCTTTCTCTCTCTCTCTCTCTCACACACACACACACTGAAAGATAAGAGTTAGAAAGCAGAAGTTGTAATTGTGGGTGGTGGTTGCAGAGAAAAAAAGGGAAGTTGTAGTTTTTGGGGAGTTTAGAGAGGTAAGGTGGTTCCTCTCCAAATCCCCTCTTTCAGGCCATCATACACCAGCAGCATAATATCAAACACACACTTTGAATTTCTTTTTTCTATTTCTGTTTCTGATGTTATGATCTCTCTCTAGAAGAGAATGAATGGATGTATCCAAGAATAAATAAAAACAAAAAATGAAAAGGATGGAAGTGAGATCTTGAGTGGGGAAGAAGAAGCTCAAGGGATATAAAGACAACCATAGAGGGAATATACCCTTGTTTCTTCCTCTATTCTCTCTCACTTTCTTTATTCACTTCACTTTTGGATCTCTCTCTACCCAGTTTGCTTTTCTGTCTTTTATTTATTATATTATAAACTACTCCAATTATAATAAACTTTATACAATACATTAAAATGTAACAAAGTCTTACTTAATTACTATTTGATGTAACAAAGATTTCTTTTATTAATCTAACAAGCTTTCAAAATTCTCTATTTAATGTAATAAAATTTAAAAAAAGAATTATTTAATGTAACATTTGGTGACAAAGTCAAGTAGTATTGCTATTGACAGGCAATTTTTCCACGTTATAAGTATTACAAAACCAACATGTTATTAATTAAAACGATACAAAAGTAAGAAATTTTAAAGCTTTGTTACCATGATCAAGAAAAAAATAATTCATTATTAGAGATAAATATATTATTATAAATATTTTGTATTTATGATTACGATCCTTATCTTGATTATACGGTTGATTGTTTTTCTCTTATATATATAATACTCTTTGGTGATCAATGAAAGGCAAAAGAATTCGACCATCCATTATGTATCAGAGCCCTAATTGTGGCTCCCGGTCTTCCATTCCCCTCTCTCCTCACAATATCTTCTTCCCTAATCACCGGCCGCCATGTCTGGTTCCGTCGACACCGTCTCCACCGCTAAAGTCTTTAACCTAGCGTTCGGCATAAACAACATCAAAAACTCCATTCCTCTTGTCCTCAAGTAGTCCGATGATCAGTATGTGTCTTGGGTCGAGTTGTTCCATATACACGCCTGTGCATATGATGTTCTTGATCACATGGATCCAGCAACCTCTCGTCCTGCTAATCAAGATCCCGCTACCTAGACCCGTTTGGATGCCATTGTAAAACAATGGATTCTTGCTACTATTTCCATCGACATTCTTCAGACAGTAATGAAACCAGGAGCTACGGCCCAAGAAATGTGGAACCGACTTACAGAAAGTTTTCAAGACAATAAAGCCACCTGTGTCGTGTACCTTGAAGAATAGTTTAACTCCACTCGTCTTCAGTCTTTTTGAATGTTGCTGAATATTGTGCTCACCTCAAGAATCTCCCAGATCAACTAGCCAATGTGGGTCATCCAGTTTCCGAGAACAAGATGGTGCTTCAACTCGTTTTTGGTTTGTCGAAGGGCGATTATGATACTATTGCTACCTTTATTCAACAAACTGAACCACTCCCGAGCTTTAATAAAGCCCGATCTTAACTTATTCTTGAAGAAACACGATGGTCTAAACAAGATGTGCATTCTTCTCAAGCAGACTCAACGGTCCAACTCCTCTTTTGCCCATGGTTGGCCCGCCTCTCATGATCAGTGTGATGCAAACCGTGGACGTGGCAAGGGATATCGTGGTCGATGTAGAGGTCGGGGGCATGGTAGAGCTCGATCTCCTTACCCACATCAATTTCAATGGCCGCTACGGCCCTCTTGGTATACTGGACAGCCCTGGACACCACCCTCTTATCCCTACTCGACAGCTCCACCGTCACCGCAAATGGGCTTGCTCGATCCAACCCCACTCCCTACCCCACCACCAACCCAGCACCATGCTTTGTTCTCAACACCATCCTATCAGGGATCCCCTATGACCCCCACTGACTTGGAATATGCTTTCAACACCATGTACCTTCAACCACCTGATAACATATGGTACATGGATACGAGTTCAACGTCTCATGTTGCAAATACTCCTGGTAACCTCTCTCATTCCTTTTCTTTAAGTAAACCGCATTCAATTTTAGTAGGTAATGGCAATCCAATTCCAATTCACAGTCAAGGTTCCTTCGTTATTCACCATCCTCATCGTTCTTTCTTGTTAAATAATATTTATCATGTGCCTAAAATGATTAAAAACCTTATCTCATATCATAAGTTTACCCATGACAACCATGTTTCTATTGAGTTTGACCCATTCGGTTTTTATGTGAAGGATCTTACAATGGGAAAAATCCTAACGAGATGCCATAGTACCGGTGATCTTTACCCATTCCTTCCAGCATCCAGTCCTCAACCACCTGCGTCACCTTCCTTTGCTCTTCATTATGTGTCTTCTTCTACTTGGCATAATCGTGTCGGTCATCCGGGATCGTCAGTTTTTAGTTTTTTTAGGCGTAGTTCTTTTCTTTCGAACAACAAACTTAACGATGTTGCATCTTGTAACGCTTGTTCTTTAGGCAAGCATTGTCGTTTAAGTTTTTCATTATCTCGCACATTTACTTATGCTCCTTTTTATATCATCCATGCAGACTTATGGACATCTTCTATTGTTTCTAAA
>LUCG01076879.1:0-10420 GCA_001633085.1 Carthamus tinctorius | reverse complement strand
GCCATATAAATGTGGCCTTAATTGGGCTGGGTTGTGGTCGACGGGGATTAGTCGGGTGCCCTTGGATCTCGGATAGGGTTGAGCATTGGGCCCGAACCGGACCAAACCCGGTTTGGAACCGGAACCAGAAATGAGGAATTTGAAGAACCGTGAACCGGACCGTATAGGTAATACCGGTTCTGGTGCCGGTCCCAGTCTCAGTCCCGGTTTTTCGATCAAAAACCCGGTTGGAATCGATATTCATAGTTTAATACCAAATCATACAACATACTATTTCTACATAATGATTTGTATATCATGGTTGAAATAAATAAAATTGTGGATTGTCTCTATATATATGATGGAATAAATGATTTCACCTATTTATATTATACGTTTAATGTGTGTATATATATATAACATGAGATTTCAAATTATGTGTAATGAAATTAAAGATTTTAACTATTGTATATGTTTTGATTCAGTGTGAGATATCATCAGAAACCGGTATGACAATAATTTTAATGAATTATATAGTGGTTGTCAAATAAAATTACGGAAAATCTTTAAAAAATTATATTTTTTGGTAAGATATAAAATATTTGTGTTTTAGTGATATTTATTCAAATGGGAATTAAAAAGATATTACGAATTGTGTGAATTAGTATTCATATGTTTCATATATGAAATCATTTCATATTGTTTTTAAGCTTTTGGGTCGCGGTTAATTACTAGAAAAATGGGCTCGACCCAGGTTTGGAACCGGAAATGAGATATTTGAAGGACCGAAAACCGAACCGGTTGCACTATACCCGTGCTGGTTCCGGTCCCGGTCCCAGTCCCGGTTCGGTTCCGGTTAGGGTCAGTTCTTGCGGTTTCATTGCTCACCGCTACAACATGAGGGTTTTATTGCATATGAAGAATTTAGTAAGGAGCAAAACCAAGAAAAGCAACAAACCACTGGGACAAAAATTGCAGTTTACTCTAAATTTTAACATTTATCAATGAAAAAAGATATGTGATTTTAGAAATATACAAGAGCATCTTCAACAAAGACGAATGATTGCATAGGAATAAATGTTAAAGTGAGAAACATAGGAAGGAATTTGGAACCTTGACCACTTTTAATCTCACATGTATCCATTACTGTGATTTAATCTGGTGTATTTTTTGTGCACGTTAACTCTTTTGATCTTCAATTATGATCTAAAGATTGAGGTCCCTTCTTACTATAACTTTCTTTCTCACCGGGACCCAACCCCTTCAACAAATTCTATAAGATAAATGTAATAACCGAAATTTACATATTAGATATTATTTAAATTTAACTAGCTTTAGGAGTCTTAAATTATTATACCTATTAAGTAGGGGTGTTCACGGGGCGGGGCGGGGCGGGTAGTGAAAATTTTGAGAATCATATATGCGGGGCGGGTACCTAATTTTATTACCCGAAACCGAACCGTGCGGGGCGGGTACCCACATCGCGCGGTTCCAAAAAGGAGCGGGTACCCACGGTTCGGTTCACGGTTACCCGCATTTTGTCGAGTGTTGTGATGTACACAAAATATATACTAGAAAATGAAATTATTTTGTGACAAACTAAAACAATTAAAGCTATAAGACATTAGAAAATGAATATAAGGGTGTGGAGGATTGTTGTTGATATGGGTGTGCAAAAACGATGTAGACTGAATCTGACCGACAAACCAATGGCAGAGAAGGTTGAACGATGAAAACACCGCATGCGATGGAGCTTTTCTTAGGATTAATAATTTTTTATTATAAAGTATTAGTAAATATATTTTTTATAATAAACTAAATATATACGGGGCGGGTCGGATATCCGCGGGTAGTAAATTTAGAGAACCGAACCCGACCCGTGACTTTGCGGGTACCCTNTTCAGGTCACGGGTTACTCGGGTATCGGTTTTCTCGGTTTCGGATCATACGGTTCGGTTCGGTTAGTCGGTTAGTCGGTTTTTTTGAACACCCCTACTATTAAGTTGGTGGCCAAATTGATTTTATTAAAACTAGTAAGTCTATGGGCTTAGGCTATCTGTGGAATAGGGACATGGGCGGGATTGGCCCATAGTATTTTAGAGGGATTTGTGAGGGATTTTGCCATTTAGGGCAAAAATCACCTTCCAGAGTGTGTGTGCACGTGTGTTAATTAGAGCAATAAGGCAGAGAGGAAAAGGGTCAGCATCATCATCGTAAATCCTCATCTAAAAGAGGAATTTCTTCAAAATCATCTCATCAGTAAGACCTATATTTCTAGATCTCTATCCCTTGACTATAGAGAAGCTTGATATTGATTTTAGTATTTAATTCGTATCATAAAAATGGGTTATGGATTGAAAATTGTGAAGGGTTCTGGGTTTCGAGTTTTCCGACTCGGAATATTGGAATCCCGACTCGGGATTGGGCGAATCCTGATCCCTAGAATCCCGACCCGGATTTGGGTGGAAGTCCGACCCGGATTTGGTGAATCCCGACCCCAGCATTTTCGACTCGGATTTTGGGAAATTCCGACCCAGGGTTAGTTTTTCAAGAAGAGCTTGTAGTGATTTATTTATATAAAAGGACGTGCTAAGTCTGCCTAGGGAAAACATAGTTAAGGAGTTAGTCTTATGCTAAGTTTAAACTATTGATGATGTAGATCGATCGTTGATCCGTTAGGAGAGAGTGATTATCTGATCGAGCTAGGGTCAAGTGAGTTTCCTTACCAAATCCTTTTGTTAGACTGGAATGTTTTATTGAACTATTGTGAACTGTTTATAGTATTTGATAAAATGATTATTTTACTGTGTATTATGAGCATGTTTGTAATAATTGGTTAACTGATGATATTTATTTTATTTATTTTTTTTGGGGGGGAGGGGGGTTTGCAAAGTGGATATAGTGTACCAAGGAACAATGTGTGTTCCTTGGGAACGAGGGTGTGGTATAAAGCACGAATATGTTTTGTGTTTCCTAAATGGGGTGACCGGATAGGCCCCGATCTAACGTCACGGGATGTTATAAAAATTAGAGAAACTATAAATAATTTGTTAGGAATGTTATATCTATTATATACTTGTGAGAGGTTCATAGAAAAAAGTTAAAATATCATAAGAACATAAGAAGTAAATGTTGTCGGAAGGTTAATATGTGAATTATTGAAAAAAATATGTGAAAAAATGCATATATGAACCATTGAGAAAAACCATTTGAAAATGCATAACAGAACTCATTTGAATAATATGTAACTTTGGTTCATATTTGCATTTCAAATATTTTTTTCCTGGATTTTTACAGTTATTCACATATCAACATTTTACCTTAGAATTTTTAATGACATCTAGCATTCTTATTTGAACGAACCAATCATTCTTACACTATTTAATTAATGAAGTTATAATTTTTAAGAATCAAAGGTAATCAAATATATAACTGAAAAATAATCGGTATTTTGTGACAAATGAAAATAAAAACATTGATACTTAATTTACAACGAAAATATTAATCATCTACTTGAGCAGTTTTTTGAAGTAACTTTATTTAGTAATCTGCATCTAAACTGCTTAACCTCTCTAGATTTTTAGCATAGGTTGGTGCAATGTGTTGATCCGCAATTAACGATGTATGAAAGATGTGTACCATCCATCCATCGACTATACACACATACATACGTACGTACATACATACATACATAACGATACATAATAAAATCACATGTGAACAACATTACCAAAAAGGAGCATGTGACTGGTCAACACAAATAAGGTCGTATGAAAAGTCTGTGCAATGGCCCACAATGCACGTTACATATATCACATGATTTTACTCTATAATCATATGTAATTGCTTTTATAGCACTTTTTGTAAGTTAATCATCTTATCTTCTGAATTTGTCATGTACTTTTATTATATGTATATATATACACATATAAATGACAAAGGAAAGGTTCATGCGAGAAACATAACTTTTTAAGAAAAAACGAGGAGTAATCTTAACCACTCATCCGGTCAACAAATGTGGCTTTGGCCGTGCCCCCCCCCCTTAATAATGTTTATCCTCCCATGAATCACGTCAATCCTCTGTGATCACGTCCACCGTAACCCAAGATGTGTGGCTGAAATTGCTCCTCATTTTTTCTTAAATCGACATGCTTCTCGTATGAACCTCCCTCTAAATGACAAATATTGAAAACCGTAAGATACATGTATAAATACGAATATATACACACACATGCTAAAAGCCCAACAAATTGTATAACGAAATGCAGTGTTGGAAGCAAAATTTGTAAATTGTGATTTTTTGACTTAATTAAAAAAAAAAGTTTTATTAGGTTACATATATTTGTCAGTTTTGGTATACAAAATTTTATAAATATTGGGTAACTTTTTTTTTAAATGCAACAATCAAACAAGAAAAAAGAACAAATACAAATAAGGGTTAATTTCATACATGCCCTTATTAAAACTTAAAATATTATATTTATCCAATCTAAACTACAAATATCATATATACCCTTTTTAACCTATCAAAATATCATATTTATCCAAATATTAAATTTCAATCATCTTTAATAATAAAAAACAGTTAAATGACTACTATACTCATTTTAAGTCAATCCACAAATATTATGCCCCTTTTAACCTATTACATTCACAACTACTAGTATCATATATTTTAGAGAGAGAAAGCCATGAAAAATGAAGAGTGAGAATGAGAGCAATAAGTCGAAGAGAGAATACACACATATATACCTATACATATAACATATACGTGTATAGAGGAAAGTTCAAATGTGAACCACTTTTTCATTGTGAACATGAGGACGAATCTCAGTCACTCATCCGGTCAATAAAAGTGGCTTTGACCGATCCCCCGCCCCCNAATCTCTACCCTCCCATGAATCGCGTCAATCCTCCGTGATCACGTCCACCATAACCGAAGATGTGTGGCTGGGATTCGTCCTCACGTTCACAATTAAAAAATGGTTCACATTTGAACCTAACCCTATGTGTATATATATATGTATTATATATCTGAACTGTTTCAGGGAAAAAATGGTTTTCAACGAGATTGCCAAAGAGAAGAGGGAGTGTTTTGAATGGTTCTTGGAAGATTATGAAAAACACCCATGTGCGGAAAAGTGAAAACCTGTAAAGGAGCAATATTTAGGAAACCATTTTGATTTTTTAAAAGGTAAAAAGAGATGGGAAGTTGTGAGAAGAATGGACTCCTATCTTCCTTACTCATTTGTTCATGCCATTGAGAGACTCAAATGCTCTTTGACTCTTTATCATTAATTTGTTTCATGTCTTTCTCTCTCTAGAATATATGGTAGCAATAATTGAAAATGCTACAGGTTAGGAAGGGTATGATATTTGTAGATTAAACTTAAAAGGGGTATAATAGTCATTTAATTATTTTTTATTATTAAATATGATTAAAAATTGATATCTGGGTAAATATGATATTTTGATAGTTTACGAAGGGTATATATATAATATTTATAGTTTATGTTGGGTAAATATGATATTTTGAGTTTTAATAAGGGCATACATGAAATTAACTCTGCAAATAAAATAAAGACCCACACAACATAGTAACATACATAAAAACGAAACCATTCTAACACACCCACTCATCATCGTACAAGCAAACCCATATGTACTGATATGATATTGCATGTGCCATGCACACAAAGTTTTTTGTTACAAAAAAATCAAAAAATATAGGACATCATAACACATGTTTCTTTATCGTCTTCCTACGGTAGATTGAAAGAATCTATAAAAATTCAAAACAATATATTTTAATACCTACTTACATAGAACTCAGTTTGTATGTATAAATATTTGCATACATATTCATGTCTTTCACTTTTTCTATGATTTTAAACGACAGATAAATTACATAACTATTTGGAGTAAACTCTAATTTTGGTCCTTGTGGTTTAATAGAAGCCTTGAAAGTGGGACCTAAACTTTAGTAAGTCTAGCAAGCATCCTTGTGGTTTTGAATTTACTTTGAAAACGATCCTTGATCATTAACTTTGTTAGTTTTCTATGTTAGAGGAAAGGGTATTATAGTCTTTCTACTTACTATCATTTTTAATTTTGAAAAAAATAAATAAATAAAGTTAAACCATTTTAAAATATATTTGATCCTTCATCTGTTAATGACAATGCATCACCACCGAATCTCCACCATCTCCATAGTTATTTTGAGTTCCACTACCACTTTCAACCATTGCAACTTTATTCCCTACACAATTTTTATTTAAAAATTGGAAACTCTATTCAGATTTTGAGGTTGATTTAAATTCCAATGTCATTCTTTCTTCTTTTTTCACAGCAAAGCTGACTTGTTATTACCAACCAAACCAAAAACAGAGCACACAGCTTGATACAAAACACATGAGATACTTGATTCTGTATCAAGTATCTCAAGTGTTTTACGAGACAAAAGACGACCAAAACCAAACAGCAATTGGCAGCACCTTCCGGAATAATTTACGAGGGGTAGATTCCCCTGAATAAACCACTGACAAACGGGACTTTCAGCGAACAAACATACTTACAGCAACGGTTCGAGAGGAAACATTAGTCCGACAGCCTTGTGAAGCGTAGACAGTCCCGACTGTGAAAGAGGATACCAATCCGAACCTTCAGACCCGGCTGTTTGGCAATGGCACAGGTCTATTCAGCGACCGATTTCGGAGCTGTCAACCAGAGCTTCCAATCCATCGATTTCGAAGAAACCCATTCAAAGATCTTCCGTTGATATTTTGGGAATAAATCAATCAAGTTCCTTTGATCCAGATTGACAACAGAGCTTCCAATCCATTGATTTCGGTTCTAGTCTCGAAGAAACCCATTCAAAGTTTTCTCTGCAATTCTGAGGTTGATTCCAAAACCAGGTCACCTACTCCATCACACACACTACTCCCATTCCGTCGGTTTCATTCTACTATCAACTTCAACACACCGGGTTGACGCCTTCTTCGAGTTGGCTTTGAAACCATTGCAATCGTCGACGTCTTCTTCAATCTGGTTTCTGAAACCGTCGCCATCACCACCGTCTTCCTCAATCTGGTTTCTGAAATCGTCATCCTTCGATCTAAAACCATCATCCATCATCTTCTGCCAACCACATGGAATTTACTCTATATACATGATATATAGTTTAATCTCTCTCTCTCTCTCTCTCTCTCTCTCTCTCTCTCTCGCTCGCTCGGGACCAAATTAACAAGTCACATGGGTGATTTCAAGTAGTTAATGATGGTGATGGGGATGATATAGAGACATAGCGATGATAGGGGAGACACATGGACGATATCTCTATCTGCAACCAGGAAAAATCTCATCGGAAATTTTCATCCCAATAACCGAATATCTCATCCCTGTAATTTCGTCAACAAAAATCGAACCTTGTTTTTTCTGCTTTGTAAATCGAAGGAAATCGTCCCTTTGTATACAATTGCAGATAGACCGACCTTGTGTAAAGGATGGTTACACATCTTCCTTGTTGCTTTGGAAATCGATGGAGATGGGGCCACCGTGGTGGAACACCAGGCCTTACATCATTTTATCTGATCGTCCTTTTAGTTGGTCCCACGCTTCAATGGCTTTACACAAAATTAAGAAAAAACATAAAGAATTGCAAAAATAAGATTAAAACATGTTTGGACAAAAATACCCCTGTTTCTAACAGAGTTTTTTTAACGCTGTCAATGACTAGGTCCCGTTTTCAAAGCAAAACTCAAACCATAAAGACCAAAATTAGAGTTATGAAAGCACGGGTCCCATTTTCAAAGAAATTCATAAACCTTAAGGACCAAAATTAGAGTTCACTCTAAATATTTGAGTAAATTACATATTTGGTCCTTATGGTTTACACTTAATTGCACTATTGGTCCCTATTTTAAAATAATTATGGATTTGGTCCCTATGGTTTACATTAGATTGTACTATTGGTCCCTTAACCCTAATTGCATGTGAAATATTGGTGTTAAGAATAGGGACCAATAGTGCAATATAGTGTGAACTACAGGGACCAATAGTGTAATATAGTGTAAATCACAGGGACCAAATCCATAATTATTTTAAAATAGGGACTAATAGTGCAATTAAGTGTAAACCACGGACCAAATATGTAATTTACTCTAAATATTTTTTTTAAACTATTACCATAAAGACGAAGGCTAGAGAGGTACAGTAAGAAGAAGAAGAATTTTCCAGTTCGAGTCCAGCTCGCGACAAGGCCTAGGTCATATAATAGAATGTCTCGGTGCCTCTATTTTCTCGTTTTCGGATTACTGTCCCGTTCCATTGCTGGTAAATAGGGAGTAGGACTCGGCTGAACTTTTTTGTCTATTTCTAGAACTAATAGAGATGGAGCATGCGGATTGGCTTCCTTTCTCTTTCTCACCACTCGCCTGTTCTGTCTGGTGGACTGCCTCATTCAGAAGCGTTCGTTAATAAGGTAGCCGTAGGAATGTCCCGTCCCGAGCTGGATTGAATCCTTTGCGATCCTTGACTTAATGTCAAAGACTAGAAGAAAGGTACAGTTGAGGTTTTACTAAGCTCCGACAGAGATGACCTTTTAGTACGCAAATTAAAAAAAAAGTCCCCAGGATACATAAAACGAGGCAAGACAGAACCAGAGGAGTCAAACTGGAGTCAAGTTCGCACGGGACGTAGTGCCTATACGCTCTTCAACCAGGACTTGAAATTCCATTCAGCCCATAAGCCCAGAAGCTCGAAAGTAATTCCTCCCCCATTCTTTTTGAGAGAAATGCTCTTATTACACGAGTAGCTAGCTCGTTTGTTAGTTCGTCTAACCACTTGCAAGCTTCCATCGCAAGCACGCTATCTTTGTTTTGACCCATCACTACATGAACCGTCCCCAATTGCCAGAAGAAGTTCGCTTTCCCCCATTGACCGATGTTTGTATAAGTGAGTAAAGCTTACTCCTTCCCTTTTGTAAATGATTTGTGTAAGGGATCGCCGCAATGCCCCAGAGCATAAAGATAGGAAAAGACAAAATGTGATATATAAATATAAGAATCTCAATGTTACAACTACAAAACACTAGTTCAATTTTGAAATACATGTCACTATTGACTCTATATATAATTTAATAAACATAGCTTCCTTATTTATCAGATGTATAAAATACTTATTAATTAAAATATAATAAATAAAACTTGTGAGCTATAACCAAGTATTAATAAATATGTTTAGCAAACTAGTTGATAAGCTCGTCGATGTCTAATAAACTAGCTACTCACTGATAAGATAGCTGATAAATGAATTATGTTTGGCAAAAAAACTAGTTTATGAGTTTGTAAAATGACAAAAAATAGCATCTTGAATAAATAACTAATTACAAATCTTTTATAATATAATTAAGACAAATTTCTAATAACATAATGAAATAAACTTTTAATAATATTATACTTCAATTAATACAAACAAGATAATAAAGAAATTAAATAATATAATATATTGTTTAAAATAATATAAAACTAGTTATTATATATATATTATTAACTTTAGAATTTGTTAAAACAAGTTTCAGAAAAAAAAAATTAATTTATAATTTAATTTACAAAATTGATCAACTTTTGCATATCCTAAGTAATTAGTAATTTACCAAAAAATATAATTAAGAAATAAATTTTTATTAAAATATTTAGAATTTTTTTTATATATGAAAAAATATAACTTTAACTATATTTAACTTACATAAACATTTTAAAGATTATTGTATTTATTTATAATAACTAAACATAATTAATAAATTTAAAATGATTATTAGTTAGAACTAATATATAATGTNTGATTAATATTAATTTATAATCAATAAAATTCAATATTAATAAAAGGTATAATTGGAAAAAATTCTTAAAAAACTTTTAAACTGTACTCCAAATAACATTTCAATAAGCTTGCTTATAAACTAGTTTATGTTCATTCAAACATGTACCTCAAAAAAGGCTACCTTACTTTTGCCAAACACATGCTAGTAATGCTAGAACGAAAAAACAAAATTTCCTGAACATTTATCAAAAACAATATGATAGCTTTTTTTAAAGTAACTTAAAACAAAAAATAGAGTAAAAAGACGATTATCATCTATTTCGTTTGCGACAGACTGTAATTTTTGTCCTTGTAATTTTGAAATTACAATTTTCATATTACGTGGTTTGTAACTTAGGTAGCGTTTGGTACGCAGACAGGATTGGACGGGACAGGACAGGACAGAACTGGACAGTACTGGACAGGATANCAAGAGAGTAGGACAGGACTGGACGGGACGGGACAGGACTGGACAGAACAGATGTTTGTTTTGTGTTTGGTACGCCTAGGACTGGACTGAACAGAACTAGACAAGTTCTCCAAAAAAACTATTTGATGATTTTATATATCACATAATAATTAT
>LUCG01076812.1:0-13890 GCA_001633085.1 Carthamus tinctorius | reverse complement strand
AGATGGAGGTGGAAGGTGGAGGTTGGAGATGAAGACGGAGGCAGCATATGGAAAATGTGAACTGATGATGAGATGGTGGGTATTAGGTTAAACAAGGGTATTTTGGTAAAATGTTATCTTGTTCCATTTAGTTCCATGTATTTTTGTGGAATAAGGTTGTTCCACTTGGGTTCTAGTTAGTTCTTGTCTGTTCCATCCTAAAGCATGCCAAACATGGGACACAAGCCCTTGTTCCTGTCTGTTTCGTTCTATTCTGCCTACCAAGCGCACCCTAAAAGCATACATACCACCCCTTTCTTGTTACCATTTTGGTTATCCTACTACTTTTGGTTGTAAAAGAGTCCGGACCGCATATATCAATAGGATTTCAAGAACTGCTACACAAATGTTCCTGCCCAAATTTTGTGATATTAGTCTTCTTTTAATGTTAATTTGTGTGTACCAAAGCGTTAGGGTAGAGCCCATCCAAGAAGGTCGAAGGTTCAAGCGCCAGGGTAACAAGAATGTGTGAGTATTTGCTATATATAAGTATTATATACTTCCAAAAAATTAAATTTGTTTTAGCATCAAGATTCAAATGATGGTAGTACTTGTAGTGACCATATTTACGACCGAAACTTGTGTTGGACATGTGAATTTTTAATCATAAACTCTAATCAAAGAGATAGCAGATAAGCACACACGACTTTTTATGTTGTTGATCGCCATGAATAAAAGTGAAACAAGAAGGCATGCATGTTGTGTATACCAATGTTACATGTGTATGTGTATGTGCATATGCATGCCATATATTCGCAAAGTAATAAAAAAAATAGATCGGCATGTTAGACCAATCTATCACACAATTGGACAATGAATCAATTAAAAAATCAAGTTGTTTGGATTAACTTCCAACATGAATGCTGAAGTGAGTCATGTTTTTAGATTGTACTAGTTTTTAAATATTGAATAAACTCGGTATTGTTTCGCAAACATAAATTAGCTCATTAAAATATTAGTTGAAGTAGTGTTTTAGAAGTTTTTTGATATTTTTTTCAATTATAACCCTAATTAATATTAATCATTATTTATTACCATTGTATGTATTATTATTAATTATAAACAAGTAGATATCAAATAATGCTTATTGTTATCAGCTAAAAGCTGAAATGTAGTTATATATTGACTTGTATGTTTACATCAGTAGGAGAGCAAGATATTTATACAAGGAAAGAAGCTAAAACCACCTAACTAAACCATCTATCAATACCGTCTAACTAAATTTATGGGCCACATTATTCACAAGTAATTCTAACACTCCCCCTCAAGCTGGAGCGTAGATATTGATCATGTCTGGCTTGTTACAAATATTAGTAATCCGACTCCCAGGTAGTGCTTTGGTAAAGACATTGGCTAATTGACTTTCGGTTCTAATATGGGGAGTTGAAATCGACCCATCCTCTAGCTTCTCTCGAGTAAAGTGACAATCCACTACAATGTGTTTAGTTCTCTCATTGAATACTGGATTGTTTGCAATGTGAATTGTTGCCTCGTTGTCACACCATAGATTCATTGGTTTTGACTGATTAAATCCAATCTCACTCATAAGGTTGCACAACCATATTAATTCACAGGTGGTTTGAGCCATCGCCCGGTATTCAGATTCAGCACTTGATCTTGATACAACATTCTATTTCTTGTTTCTCCATGACACCAGATTTCCTCTCACAAAGACACAATAACTTGTTGTTGATCGTCTGCTTGTAGGATCTCCATCATAATCGGCATCAGTAAATCCTTCGATAACGTGATGGCCATTGTTTTGATTTTTGATGCCATAACCAAGAGCTCCCTTCAGGTATTTCAAGATATGACAAACTGCATCCATTGTACAGTTCGTGGAGACGACATGAACTGGCTTACCACAATTACTGGAAAGGCAATATCAGGGCGTGTGATTGTCAGGTAGTTCAACCTTCCCACAACTATTCTATACTTTTCTGGGTTCTCCAGAGGGTCCCCATCATCAGCCTTCAACTTCACATTTGGGATCATAGGAGCATCATGGGGTTTTGTGTCAATCATGTCCGAATCATTTAATATGTCTAAACAATACTTGCGATGAGACAAATAGATTCCCTTGTGAGAACGAGACACCTCAATTCCCATGAAATATTTCAGTAAACCAAGGTCCTTTGTCTGAAATTGAGATGCAAGAAAGTCTTTTAACCTCTTAATTCCCTTCTCACCGCTGCCCGTGATCAAGATATCATCGACATAAACTACTAAGAGAGTGCATCCAGCGTCAAACGAGGCAAAGAATACCGAGTGATCATGTGAACTTCGTAACCCGAATTTAGTCACCACACAGTTAAACCGACCGAACCAGGCCCAAGGAGACTGCTTTAGGTCATACAGGGACTTCCGTAATTTGCAAACTTTACCACACTCCCCTTGAGCAACGAAACCAGGGGGTTGCTCCATGTAAACTTCCTCTTGCAAATCTCCGTGTAAGAAGACATTTTTCACACCTAGTTGATGGAGGGGCTAACTATAAGTAGCAGCGAAGGAGATAAAGAGACAGATAGACGTAGCTTTGCAACTGGAGAAAAGGTTTCAAAATAATCAACCCCATAAGTTTGAGCATACCCCTTCGCGACCAACCGAGCTTTTAATCGAGCCACCGAGCCATTAGGGTTAACCTTCACAGTAAACACCCACTTACAGCCAATTGCTCTTTTGCCAACAGGTAACTCTACCAAATGCCAAGTATCGTTATGGTCGAGAGCATTCAGCTCATCGAGCATAGCTTCCCGCCATCCAGGATGGGCCAAAGCCTCACCAACCGTAGTTGGAATGGGTACATAATCAAGAGTAGAGACCAAAGAGTGAGAGGACCTGGAGAGGTTATCATAGGAAACAACAGAGCCGATAGGGTACGTACAAGAGTGTTTACCTTTTCGAAGGGAAAAGGGAACATCAGAATCATCGGTCACTGGATCAGGTACTGTTGGATCTGCAGACAAAGGTGATACTTGTTCAGGATCTGAAGGAGATCTTGGATGCCTATGATATACGTGAACAATGGGCGGTCGAGTATCCTCCGGAGGAGGTGTGGGTGGTCGAGTCTCCTTTGGTGCGTCTGGTATAGATGAAGCAGGAGGCTTAGGAATCGGTATGATGTATAGTAACAGATCATCTTCCTTATTCTTTTGTGGACACGAAGGAGATACTGGGAAGAACGACAGGTTGTCATGAAAGGTGACATCTTGAGATACAATGTATCGCTTGAGAGTGGGAGAGACACATATAACTTTTTTGGAGTCTGGACTAACCAAGGAACACATATTTCAAGGATTTGGGATCAAGTTTGGTTATACTTGGGCGAGTGTCACGAACAAAACACCTGCTACCGAAGATCTTTAGCTCAACTAGAAAGAGTGGTTTGTCAGGAAATAGAGCTAAGAATAGAGTTTCTCCATTCAAGACAGCAGACGACATTCTATTGATTAGGAAACATGTTGTAGCTACAGTGTCAGCCCAGAAGGGCTTCAGAACTGACCTCTCAAACAGAAGGGCTCGGGCTACCTCAAGGAGATGATGATTCTTTCGTTCAGCTACCCCATTTTGGGATGAGGTGTCAACACATAAAGACTCGTGAATAATGCCACGTTAAAGCATATAGGAGTGGACAGATTATGGCAGATATTCCTTTACATTATCACTACACAAGGTTTTTATTGATGTTTGAAATTGGGTTTTGATCTCAGAATGAAAGGAACAAAGATGATTAAACACTTCTGATCGATTTTTCATTAAGTACAACCAAGTGACCCTGGCATAATCATCGACAAACGTGACAAAATATCTAAACCCAACTTTAGATGTTACTAGACACGGACCCCAAACAACAGAGTGTATGAGTTGACATGGGGACACAGCCCGCTTATTTACCCTAGGACTTAAATGAACACGCTGATGTTTGGCAAAACTGACATGACTCACATTGTAAAGACATTAAATGAGAAAATTCAGGACACAACTTTTTGAGACTTTGTAAGGATGGATGACCTAGTCAACAATGGAATTCTAAAGGAGATGAACTGAAACTTGCTAAGGAGTATGGTGTACGTTGTTCAAATATATATATATATATATATATAGGCCATCTGATTCCCATCCTCTACCAATAATCTTCTTCATCTGCAAATCCTGAAATACACAATGATTAGGAAAGAATGAGACACTACAATTCAGATGACGGGTGATTTTGCTTACAGATAGTAAGTTGAAAGAAAAGTTTGGTAGCCTCAGAACTAAGGGTAATGAAACAGAAGGTGACATATTGATTGTGCCTGAACCAATCACTTGGGATATAGATTCGTCAGCTACTATGACTTGGGCTGGGGATGCATGTTTACTAAAATCAGACAGGAGATTAGAATTCCCAGTCATATGGTCTAAGACACCCGAATCAATGACCCATTTGGAGGAGGAGGATGCAAAGCATTTACCAGAGTTACCTGTTTCAACAAACGTAGCAGTGGAAGTGTTCTCATTTTTTGACTCTATAGTGGTACCACGTGGTCTGGTTACAGTGTGAGTGGATGAGAACCTTTAATTTCTAGCCAACCATTTCTGATTTGTAAACTTTGCTTGACCTATGTCATGGCAGTAGTGGCACTCAACATTACTGGAGTCAACCTCAATGGGGGCAGCCTACTGGTTAAGGCTTGGTGTTGGGGAAAAACCCACCCAAGTTCGAATCCGGGGGTGAGCAACCAGGGGCCACTGAGTATTAATCCCAGGGGAGCATGTTTTAGTTCCCGGTAAAAATTACCAAGGATGTAGCCTGGGCAAACCCATGTGAACCTTATAAAAAGACATTACTAGAGTCCAAGTTAAGTCCACGTGAGTCAGTTGCTTGATCATTGTGGCCTCCCTTAGAGCCACCTCTATAACCTC
This sequence comes from Carthamus tinctorius, assembly GCA_001633085.1. Lineage (NCBI taxonomy): Eukaryota > Viridiplantae > Streptophyta > Magnoliopsida > Asterales > Asteraceae > Carthamus > Carthamus tinctorius. The sequence continues at coordinate 8,946 of LUCG01076812.1, read as the reverse complement.
CACGAGATCTCCCTCGAAAGTTGCCACAGTTTCCTCCTCCGCTAACGAGGGCTAAGTTATGATCAGGGGGCAGAGCCGACTGAAATTTCTCATTTCTAAGAACCGCGCAAATGCATCTTGAAGAGAGGGTATCGCAGATTCATTCAAAAACTGAGATCTGATGTGTTCAAATTCTGGTTGTAAGCCGACCAGATAGCTTATGACAACAGTTTGTTCCCTTTGAGCTTGCATAGCTTTCACGTTAGTACTTAATGGAAGAAGAGAGTTAATCTCTTCATACATTTTCTTGAATCCCATAGTGTAGGTAGTGAGAGATTGGTCTTGTTTCTCCCCTCAATGGAATGACTTGCAAACATCATAAATTATGGAAATGTTGCTCTGACCAGAGAACATGAACTTCAAATAGTCCACATGAACTTCAGATAGTCCATCAGCTCCTTTACATATTCACAATGGGTAAACCAGCAATGAGACCGATGGCTCAATAGAGTTGATGATTTGTATGAACAAACGGACATCCTGTTGTAACCAGGGATCCCGGTTACTGTTAGTAGGAGGATTTGATGTAAGGTGAGGGGATATTCTCATGCCTCTAATGTACAGACAAATAGTTTTGCTCCATTCAAAGAAGTTGGAGCCGTTCAGTTTGTTGTTAGTGAGTCTAGTTGTTGTTGGAATGAGACCAGGGGTGCGGGAACCACCACCAGAGAACTTGTCACCAGATTTATCATCACCACCAGAAGACTTGTCACCAGATTCATCGTCACTCTTATCCATGATGTTAACTAATCAAATATTTGAATAAAACTGATGTGAAGGCTTAATCAAACAGATGGCTTAATCAAACAGATGTGAACAATCAGAGGGCTGAATAAACAGAACAGGTAGCTTTGAACAAAAAAATAATAGGACGTAGGATTTGAATAGAAGCTGATGAAACAGGAGCTGATGAGATTCACAAGCTGATGAAATCAGATAAAATGAACTTCAGATGCTGACTAAACGAACCCTATGGATAGAACTAGAAGAAAAAACCGACCAAACCTCTGAAATGTGAGGGTCGCCGGAGAAGGGCTCACGCGTCGACGCGTGGCGATGTCTGGGCCAGTGCGTGGCTGCGTGTGGCTGGTTGGACATCGGTCGGAAAACAGGTGGAGGGTCGCGGAGGATGCCGAGTTTGATTATGCCGGAGGTGAGAGACAAGATCGTATTTCAGATGGTGTAATCGTGGAACACACTCAGCTCTGATACCATGTTATCAGATAGAAACTGAAATGTATTTCTATATTGACTTGTATATTTATTGTGTGTTTACATCGGTAGGAGAGCAATATATTTATACAAGGAAAGAAGCTAAAAACACCTAACAAAATCATCTATCAATACCATCTAAGAATACCATCTAACTAAACCTATGGGCCACATTATTCACAGATAATTCTAACACTTATCAATAAACATTAATACAAATTAGTTTTTACAAATATTAATAAATATTACTATATTGGTTGACATTTATTAACTTATTTATATTATACATTGGGTTAGTAATTTAGAGAGATTATTATTCATATCAATTGTTTTTATACTTTTAATTAGTATTTTTTTTCTTATTCAATATATTTAATTATCAACCGCAAATATAATAATCCTAAAAATGTTGATATGAATTACATATAAATTAAAGTTATCCTTATTTTAATAGATAATAAAGATAATGTAAATGTGTTAAAAGACTTTTATAAAATATTTAATTTAATTATTAATTATATATTTTTAAAGTATCAGTTAATTAGAATATATGAGGTAGATCATTTCGAACTTTATTCATATTATATGTAATAGTTATTTAAAATTATAGATTAGTGTAGATTTTTTCTAAAATCTGTTTTAACAAATCCAAAATTTAAATAACAATCAAGTTAAAATTCTTTTAATTAACATATTTATATTATTCAATTTTTATTACTATTTTATTGGTATTAATTATCATATTATATTATTAGGAATTTATTTGAATATATTATAAAATGTTGTAGTTGATTGGTCTTTTAGGATATCCTTTTTGGTCATTTAAAATTTTCATCTAGTTTAACCACAAGGGTTGTGGCGTACTAGTTGAGGCCCTGGGGGTTGGGGTACAATATCCCATCTGCCCAGGGTTCGAATCCAGGCGTACACAACAATTGTGGCCACTGAGTTATCAAGAGCTGATATCTTACAACCATAAATTGTCGGGATTAGTCTAGGCATAGCGTAGGATACCCTTCCAAAAAAATCATCTAGTTCAGCTAATTTTTATCAAACATGATTTATTTATCAACTAGCTTATCAACCATAGGCCAATTTGCAAAATCTAGCCTAGTATTTCCTAATACATTCATTACATGCATAGGGAGTTGAATGTTTGTGCAATATATATTTTATTTTCATGTTCAAGGATACATTTATGTAACTAGCACCTAACATCATTGTAGATGCTAGATATCACCCAAGAATATAACATCAAGGTTTAATAGTGGGTAAGTGACAATTGCTTTGGTACCCTATCTATGTACAACGTTTTAATGATTGACAAACATGGGAAAAGTGCAATTCTACAACCAACAAACTCAATTTCTTTTATGGTCCTTTGTGTCCACATAGTAGGGAAAATTGCATCCAAACTCTACCGAAGTGTATGATATGCTACGACAGTCATTATAACTAATTTGATAAACTGAACAATTGTTGGATCTAGGATCCAACATCTTCCTTAATCGAACACGTAGGATGGCCGAGATTTCTTGGTCTATAAAGAATAAGGGTGGGGCTTTGGACATAAGAGATTCCTTTTCTTCTAGTGGTTAAACTCTTTGATCCTAACAACTGTTATTAAAAATGGGAATGAAGAAAGTAGATGTGATAAACATGCATACAAAAACTTACCTTCACAACCAACCCTCTTACAGAAAGAGACAAGAATCTTGCCATGTTGGCCCCAGCCATCAACTTTCCTTTGTTCGACTTACTTCCGGAACTTTTTGGTTTTCGTGGTTTGGTTTTTTTCGAACTTTTGTCTGGTGTCCTTGTAACAACTTCTATGTTACTTATCATCAATTTCAGTTTTGGATCCTTAGAAAGGCTTTCAACATCTGGCCTAACCAAGAGTTGCTGTAAGCAAAGTTTGATTTCACCAACCGATACAGATTCAACAGCACCCTGCAAATTTCCGACAATAACATCAAGATGAACATGATTCAATGTGCATTAGTTGTTATCATAGAATTTAGGTATAATACAAGTTTTCTAACACTTCAATAATATCATGATGATGCTTAAAATGAATATAGATCTGATTAGATGGAAATATTATAACGGGATTCATGTATTTATTATTCATATACAAAATATTTTTTTTAAAGTTTAAGAATGTATTACGAGAAAACAAATTAGGCATAAGACCATCCACTACAATACAATTTAAAGTTACCGAATTTTTTTAGAGATTTTGCCTTTTCATTTTTTATTTTAGAAGAGTTATAGAAAAGTTGTTGGAAATGCTCTAAAAGCCTTTTGAAGAAAAAAGATTTTGAAATCACAAATAATTATAGACCATAAACCAAACAAAATGAAACAAAATTCAGTAAACAGAAAAAAGATAGGTACCCTTTCAAACTTGACCCTGAAATCCCTCAAACTTCTCCATCCACTGAATCTGAATCCCACAGATGCTTTCAGGACCCGACTCAAAATCAAACCCACTATCCTGGATAAAAATCTGAAAAAGATGTATGGTAAGTCTTCTGAAAATTGTAATTATATATAGTAGATAACATTTGATGGTCATCTTGATAATCTAATTAAGAGAATATATAACCTGACACAGATGAAACTTCCATGACAAATAATTAAGTATATGATCAAATGTCTGACTATGACTAAAGGTTCACTTACCAAATGCTTACTGGGTAAGTGCTTATCGACAAAAGACCGTTGTTGTCTATCTTATAGGTAACATTTTGCGCCATCAAAATGGATTGATGGTAAGCATTTACAACCCGATAACCACTTACCAGGTAAGAGTAATCACCCTCAGTTACATTCCTGGTGAGACTCTTCTTGACCATTGTCTTGCCTCTTAATTACCCGGTAAGATTCTCGGTTGCTATTATGTTCACCCGATAAGATATTTGAACCGATAAGCACTTACCAAATGTAAGAATTTAGTAAATGACCCCTATGAGTGTAAGATATAATACATTAGAAGCTACTAAAGTTGAAAGAGTCATAAAATTCATAATTCAAAAGTGATCCATGTGATGTTGTACACTTTGTCACTTGGACATATTAATATCACATTTTGGTATTTTGTATCGCATTAGCCAAAGTGATTAAGGTGGACTTTAAGACTTATTAAGGCCTTTTTGACCTTGCATGTACATCTACATTTTCTCCTAGGCACTCCTATACTTATAAGTAACTTATAACTACAATTCCACATGCCAAATATATATATATATATATATATATCAATTTGGTATCACTTGGCTACTCATCTATATTCTATATAAAGAAAAAGCTACAAGACTCCTTTGATAATATTCTTGTATAATTAACTATGATCAATATAATACCAAACTAGAGGGTAGGTTAAAGAGGTTTAAGTCACTACAAGGGCCTATCAGACAAAAAACCAAGTCATAAATACAATGTTAATATAGTTGGTTAACTTCACATTTGACTTCACATTTTGGCAGTTTAGAGTTCCTATATAGAATAATGATCAAAAGTGATTAAGGTGGTTTTAAGGAAATATTGAGCATTTTATAACAAATAAAAGCACCTATTTATTGAAATTTCCTATCATCAATTCCCAATTAAAGCTCCCTAAGTAAGTATTTAAGTGTGCATGAAACAATAACATGGTCAAATGCACTATTATGTTTTATTATTTCTCATGAAATCCAAATCCAAGCTCTCATATAAATATAAGGTAATCAAAACCAAACAAAGGGTTACTTTAAACATAAAAAATAAAAGAAAATGAGACTAGGAGAGAGAGAGAGAGAGAGAGAGAGAGAGAGATAAGCATATTATTTAATTACTCACAACGATACGAGCCATATTCCAAGTGACATGAAAAGGATCGTGAATAGGAAATTGTAGGGAGACATTTTTCTTGCAAAAATCCCTTCTTAATTCTATACGATTTTCATTCAGTTTCTTATGTTGAACAACACATTCAGTGAAAATTGCTTCATCATCTTCAACCCTCTAAAACGCTAAAATTGAATAAGAAAGTGTTCAGACAAATAAATCAGAAAACCTCATGATGATGACAACGATAATGATGATAATGGGAAAAGAAGATCGGTGAGAAGATAATTGCGGGAGAAGTGGAACAAGTCAAAACGTATGATTTGTAGAAGAGAGATCAAAGAATGCGTCGATCCATGAAATGTTGAGAGATCAAAGAGTGTCATTTGAGAGCCAACTTTTTGGGAAACTGATCGAATTATAATTTACACCCTTATAGTTAATTACTTAATTTACTTTACATCCCTTAATTTTTATATTTTAATTTACATTTCTATCATCTTAATATACATAATAGTATATTAACTAGAATATAAAAAAAATTGTATATGTCTTTTACAAACTAAAATATTATAATCGTCTGGCCAATAGCATTAAAATGAGCACAATATTGAATATATTTGGATTTAATTATATTATTAAATTCTACAGATATGTACGGATTATTTTTAATACTTAGACTTTCTGCTCTTATAGTTATTTATTTAATTTGTAACTATAAGGATATAAAGTGTATATACTAAACCCCAATGGGGCAGCCTACCGGTTAAGGCTTGTGGAAGGTGTAACAACCAACCCAAGTTCGAATCCGGGGGTGAGCAACCAGGAGCCACTGATTATTAATCCCAGGGGAGCATGCTTTAGCTCTCGGTAAAAATTACCAAGGATGTAGTCTGGGCAAAGCCCCGGTGAACCTTATAAAAAAAGTGTAGATACTAAAAATAACCCCAAGTATTCACTACAAGAAATAACAGCTATAGTGACAAAAACTTTAGCGACGACTATGAATTAGTGGCTGTAGGTTTAAAATTCGCTTTTTTAATTTGCTGGAAATGTTGTGAAATAAATAGAGCCATACGGCAACTGTTTCTCGTCGCAATAGATATCCAAATACTTTTTTAATACTTCAATAAATAAAAATATATTAACAGTAACGATTAGTTGTCGCAATAGGTGTATGAATATTTTAATCTCTTTTAGTAAGTGAATATATATATTTTTTAATAAACCCAAAATATCAACAGCCACGACTTATCGTGGCAATAGGAGTTCAACTTTTTTGCTTTTAAACCTGAAAAATAAAAAAAAATACGGTAAACCTAAGGGACTTAAAATGAAAATAAATTTATACGGAAACACAATATCCTAATCGTTTAAAATTATACATCGAAAATCATGTCTCTCTGACCATTTTGAAACCCTAGGCTACATTGAAGAATCGTCTGACGCTTCTATCATCATTCAGACAATCGTTCAAGGGCTCCTCGTCTGTAATCATCCATGGCTCATCGTCTCCTCGTGCGATTTTGTTCACTGAAAGGTACATTATTTGATTGTGTACGATTTTACTGCAAGATTTGACGATCGATTTGGAATTTAGAACATGAATCAGTTAACCATTGATCCTTCATCTATTGATTTGGAATTTTCTGTAACTACTCATCAATTTTGTTCATCCATCTCTAGCGGCAGCTTTTAATCTCCCTCTTTCACGGCCTGTCGCCGGTGGCTGACGTCAGCCTCCGTTTCATCTCGATTGGCCGGATCACCGTTTCCTCAAGAATGAGGTGATAATTGGAGAACCAAGTATCGTATATTTCATTAAATTTTGTGAATTAGGGTTTATTTCGTTAACTTTTGTGAATTAGGGTTCATTTTGTTAACTTTTGTGAATCAGGGTTTATTTCATTTAAATTTAGAACTTGAATCATTCAACCATTATAAATCAATGATTTGTATTTGTAATATGGATTTTTCGTGTTATTCAAAGATTATCGTATAATCTCTTTATCATATTGTGAAGTGGTTGAGAAATTAGGTAGTTAATCATGTTAAAGTATTGTATTTTGCTGCCTGTGGAGGAATCAGATTTTAGAATCATTTTTGGATTGGATTGCAGCATATGGTTTTTGTGATATACATTGTACTATGATCCATAAGAATGGTGTATTGGAAGATCTATTTGCATAATGTGTGTTGTGCATTTTGCTTTGTAGATCTAATAGAGTATTGTTATATATGATAGTAAAAGAAGTTATCTCGAAGTAATGATCTATAGAAATCTATTGGTTTATCGACTAATGAATGATTTTGGTTCAATTTTTTTTTAAAATTTCTTAACTTGTGAAGCTAAATTCTAAAGTATGAGATGATCCAACATTAGCATCTCTAATGCCATTAAGGTTTGCTTACTATTTGTTGCCTTCAGCTTTGCTCTAATTTGCTATATTTACTACTTTGTAAATTAACACATTTTATTGAATGTTGTTAGGTTATTGATGTTGGAGTATTTGGGGATATCCTGCACAACAAAAAGTCTAGGTATAAATTTTCATTCTATTTCTTGCTTGCTTTCTCTTAATTAGCTTGTTTTTGTTTCTTGAACAAGTAGTTGTGGTTCAGACTTGATTGTAGATTAACTTTCGTGTTCTTCACAGTGTTTCCATATGCTCCCAAGGGACCTACCATAGTAGTTGTCTATCATTATCTTCAGGTAATACATTATCAATTTCTTCAAGTAAAACATGTCACCATGTGTGTAAGGGTCCCCTATTTGTCAAATAATCTTGCAGGTGTTTGCATGTTGCTGCACAAGTGGTTCGTCAGGTTCCCACAATACAGAAATAGGAGTTTGTTCATTATGGTTGAGAGCCATGCAGGTATTCCTTTCTTTCCTTCACTACAAAGTATGTTCTAGCCATCCTTTTTACTTATGTATCAAGCAGTTTTTTGATATGAATCTTAAACATGACATTATATTCCTCAGAAAGATACGCTCATGTNAGAGACACTATTTGTTTTGATTAAATACTTGCTCTCAAAACAAAGGCCTAAAATATTGCATATGGGTTGTAATTGTAGGCTTCTGCAATAATATTTATGGGTTTTTGTTTCTTGTTTGGGTTTATCAGTTATGATTCCATATGCAGTCTGCTTTTGATTTTGGAAGCTCAAACATATTACAGGAACAGTTGTAGCTTTGCATTGATGTTTTGATCTATTCTCTACTTAAAAGCTCGGTTTGGGTACTTTCAGACAATACAGGTTTCTTTTGCTTTTTAGTTTCATTGTTTGCTTCCATTTATTATTAGCTGTTAATAATTTAGATAATTGGTGGGAAGAGGTTACTAGGGAGGTTGTTCAAGAGATCATTTTTCTCAGCAAACACATGGCCGTGAGTACTCGCCCTGCTCTCACCATCCACTCTATCGGTATTACTCTAATTCATTTATTCATCATTAACATAATTCATTCATAGTTACTCATAACATATTAATTATACCTTTGTTTTGTTACTTTTCTGTACATAAATTTGGTCAGGTGTGCCACATCTAAAGGAAGGAGAAGTTCCACCACAAGGAGGGAAGCCGGGTTGGGCAGCAGTTCCTAGTCCTCGGATGACGCCTTGGCATACTTCTAAAAAGACTTGCTCAATTGCATAACTTGGTTCCTGAATTTGAGGTACTTGTAACTTCACATTCTCACATTCTAGTAAGGAAGTTATATTATCTTGTATTCTTATTCTTCGTCATTAAGAAAAGATTCTACTTACACTCTGTCCTAAAATCACTTTCCTTCTTCCCAAAGATACTTTTTTATGAATATCTCAATTATAGAAACTAACCTAAGAGGCAACAATACTTTTTT
>LUCG01076714.1:11983-23045 GCA_001633085.1 Carthamus tinctorius | reverse complement strand
TAATAAAAGGTTTATTCGGGTTTCGGGTGAGTTCAGGTAATAGGTACGGAGACTCTACCCGAACCGAGTAACTCGTCATAAAGTTGAATTTTGAAGATCGAGTTTAGTTCGAGTGATGTGGGTCAAGTAGATTCGAGATTTTTTGAATCGGATTTTCGGTTTTTNTCTACTTAGTTCCAGGGGGGTAGGATGGGACAGGCTTGTCCCACTCTTGTTCTACTTAGTTCTGGTGTGTCCCACATAGATGTCTGCCAAACATGGAACAAGCCTGTTCTGTCCTGTCCCATCCTATCCGGCGTACCAAACGCACCCTTATAGATTTCTTAGTCATAACAACCACCAAATTGATACTTGTTTACTCTAATTAATTTTGGTCTTCACTTTCTTCCAATCGTATGGGGTTGAAAAGCCGCCGGTGACTCCGACCACCACCACCATTACAAACCCCCCATCGTCAATCTCCATATCTCTCTGTTTTCCAGCCGCCATGGATGATCATCATCTAACTCCTACACCTCCGACCATCCTCGAATACCATCATGCTACAGCCAAACTTCAATCCAAGGCTTCCCTGCTATCTTCCTTTCTGGTACTTCTTCTCTTATCTCGCTTCCATATTTTCCAATTTACCCCCGAAAAAACCCTATTTTCTGACTTGCTCTCTTTCTCTATTTCTCACTGAAATCGTGAACAAACTTATTGGGTGCAAGAAAGGGCGAGGATGGCAGACACGTGTTGATACTGGATTGCACCATTTTCCACCCACAAGGCGGTGGCCAGCCATCCGACACCGGTTTCATCACCGATGTTTCTTCTTCTTCTTCTTCTCGCTTCAAATTCGTCGTCCAAGATGTTCGATCGAAGAATGGAATTGTATGTATTATAAAAGTATATGTTTTGAAATTATCTGTTTCAACTTTCAAGAATTTCGATTTTGGGGATTTCCCCTTTTCTTTATCTGATTTGTGGTTTTGGGTAAATGCATGACTTAGGTTTATCATTATGGGGTTTTTGAGAAGATTGCTGAGGATCTTGAGGGAGGTGTTCAGGTTGAGCTATCAGTTGATGAGGCCAGAAGAAAGCTTAACTCTAAGTAAGATGGTTTTGTGTTTTTGTTGGGATAATTAATTTGGAGGAGGTTCAAACGAGAAAAACAACAAATTACGACAATACGAAATTGGTCAAATTCACATGTGATTTTACACTGACGGTAAACACAACTGGGTGCGGGCGAAAGTTGCGTGAACCATATGTGATTTTACACATACTTTTCGTGTAAAATTGCTTGTGATTCGACTTTGTTCTCTTACTAGATACGTACGCACGTGATGTGGCGCAAAACATCTTAAGCTATTGAGCACTTAATAAATAATTTTGTTTCGTATGGGTTTTATTTTCTATCACTCGATTTCAATTCTATGGTTCTATGAGTTTCTAAGTCGCATATCAGTTGTATAAAATCCAAGGTCAATTAGTAATAAAAATGAAAAATATTTTATTTTTTTATTATCATCTTGAATGTGAGAATTTTGAAACTTTTATAATTATACATGATTTATCGAGATTTGTTTTTTTTTGAAAGGTAATTTATCGAAATTTGTACCTCTTAGATAAATATATATGCACCACAAAAATTAATTTGAACAATTCAAATTAAATAAGTTTATCCTCTATTTTTAAGATTATTAAATTAGTGTGAGTTATTAAATAAATGGATACGTGTGATAAGCCTAATTGAACTGATAAGTAATTTAAATTTAAACTTAGAAGTAAATCCTATTTTTTTAAATTATTAAATTAGTGAGATTTATTAAATAAAGGGACACTTGTCAATCACATAGCCTAAATGAACTGATAATGTAAATGTGTCTAGATACATGTTTAGGCGGGAAAATATTGAAACGGGCTCACCAGACGATGACACGTGACATCTAGTTACTTATTTATTATATATAGATTTAGTTAACGTTCTTGGATGAACCTGACTTTAATTAATTATTAGATTTAGTTAACTTGACTCTTTGATTATTACTTTCATATTAATTATTGTTCTTGTATGAACCCGTCTCTAGTTAAGTATTACTTTATTATTAATTCCTCTTTTGTTTGGCATGAATGGTGAAATCACAACAAAATATCATATAACTAGAATTCAACCAAGAAAACACAAGACTTTTTGGCTCTTCTTTCCTCCAATTGCATCCATTTATACATTTCTGAAATTACATCTCAACACTAATCACTTCAAAGAGAAAAGACTTTTGCAATCTTCTCCTAAAGTTGCTGCTCACAAGAATTTCTTGTGTACAATGCTCTAAACGTCTCCACCTATGCTGCTTAATTAGTCACCTAGAGGCTAGTCGTTAGGCTCCCCCTAGCCACTTGTGTCAATGGGATAGATCGTACCAACAAAATAACAAAGTTGATCGACCAATTCAATAACTTGACCAATTAAAATGGACTTAGATCGATCCAAGGATGTTTGGATTAGTTCTATTTGAATAACTAAGGGACCGTTTACCAAACACTTACCGAGTAGCATTCTTGGCCTTCAAAATGGATTGTTGGTAAGCGCTTATCGGGTAAGCGTTTAGTAAACGGCCCCCAATATTAAAAGATATATGCAAATTGATTCTTGTTAGCTACAAACAACAATGCATTTATGTATGCCATACATATCTCTAAGCCGTAACACAACCTTTATTATGCATTGAAATGAATTGCTTAATTTGTCCACTTACTTTCCAAATCTATTTTTTTTTCAAGCTGGGGTCTTTTTGGAAACAATATCTTACAGGAAAAGTTTGTGTACGTTTTATCTTCTCGGACCCGACTTCGTTCGGGTTGGATATATTGGGTTTTGTTTGGTTTGATCTGACAAGAACTATTTTTTACAGGTTACACTCAGCTGGACATTTATTGGATGTTTGTATGCAAAAGGTGGGATTAAGCCATTTGGAGCCAAGCAAAGGCTATCATTTCCCTGATGGGTATGAATACGGTTAATTATTTTTCTTCTTATCTCAGATGCTTTTGTTAGAACCTCTATCTAAAATGGCTGAGCAATTATGCCATCAGCAATTGAATGATTCTTCATGGCTTGTACTCCATTATGCCATCAGCAACCAACTTTTTTGATCTCTGATGTTAACAACTGATGGTGGTATTTTTTGTAGCTAATGCTCATACTTGTTGAAGCTCTTACTTATCAATGTTTAACCCATGATTGGAATAGAAACGTTCTCATCAATTCAGAAGTGCTATATTTTTAATTATTTTTCTTTAAAATGGAGGATCTACAATGCCTGCCAAGTGTTTTCGCTCTTGTTTTCATTTATTCTGGGCTGCTCATACTTGTATTGTACATCTAGTAGTATTTCTGTTACAGAGGACTTTGAAGTTGATTGTGATCAAGTTTATCCCTTTTAGGCCATATGTTGAATACAAAGGAACAGTTCCACAAGCTGAATTGCAGAGTAAGCAGAAGGAACTAGAGCTAGAAGCAAACAATTTGATATCCAAAGGAGGGAAGGCAAGTTAATGCTTTTAACTATAATATCTCCGCCCGATAAACCATATATTTGTATGCATGTGTATATATATACATATATCTCTGTTGCCGATTTTGGTTTCTTCAGTCGAGTTCCAGCAATCGTCTTCACTGTTTCTTCTCATTTAAGACGTAGGTACTACGGCATATAAGAAAGATCAATAAAAGGGTGCTATTGTGAATATTTGTCTCGGCTGCTTCTATAAATCATTTCAAAGTGGCTTGCTCTACTTCTTACAAGTTAAATGGCATTGACTAGCATCATTTGCTTTCTTCTTTAACCACCCTTTACATAATCAACTTGCCTTCTTTGTATTTTAGCTTTAAGTAGTTTCTCGTTGCATATTATTTTGGCTTGATTTTCCTAACCAATACATACCCATAATTACATTAAATTCTTCTAACCTCATGGGTATCAGATCGATAAACAATTCATTTCCATCAGCAGGTTCAACCTCAGCATTTTGTGCTATTTCTAGGACCCATTTCAGTTTTTCCTTTAACGAAGTATGACTGATGCTGCTTGAATAAATAAAAGACAACAGGATTGCACAAGCGGAAAGGTGGGAGATAACAAAAGAAAAGCTAAAGCACGAGCTTTTCAAATGATAGAAAATGAAGCATAGGTAACATGAGATGTTGTGAAGGTACACATTGCCTTAATGGCATACTTGCACATGTATTATTTGAATGTGGTGCTAGTCGAACGCAACTACAATAGACTCCTGTGCCCTTCAAACAGGTTCATAGGTGAAACCCTCCACACTTGCTACAAGAAGTAACAATTTCTGATCTTAAACTTTTGATTATTCAATTCTCATTAAAAATGATCTTTTTGCACTTCAAGTTTGATAATCCTTGACCCTTAGGTAATCATATTCCTCTCTATAACCTTAACTATGCTCACCGCTCTTTGAATATATTCTGGCAAATCATAACAATACCTTTGAATATCATCGTTAAGACCTGCAACAAAACAATCTGTGTTCAATAAATCCAGAATTTTTAGTAAATCAAGTACTTCTGGAATAATTCTGTGATCGCTCTAACTGAATACCACCAATGTAGAGCATTTTCTTGTAGTAGGGTGGTGGTATATCTTACTTTTTGAGCCTCGAGACACTGACACGTTTTTCAAAGTGGTTTTCCATGCTAGTAAACCAGTTTGTTGCTTTAATTGGATCTTCTCCTTTAGAGGCCGTGAGCGAGTGCTCTCAAAGGTCTTGTATTTAGTTTCTTTAAAAGTACTAGGTTTGCTTCTTCTAGTGTCTCTTTTCCTTTATGGTTCCTTTTTCTTGATCATTAGTAAGTCCAACGGTTTCTTCCTAATTTTCTTTCAACACACTTTTTGATAACATCTCCATATCTTGTTTGTTTCAATTTCGTTAATGTTCTCGTGGTTAACATTGCTAGCTTGTGTGAAGCGTTCCGTTGATAAAGTTTTGTATATGCATATGCTTTTTCGGAGTTGTACAACACAATATGACTATTTTATTGTTTCATGTAAATTTTTATTAACACCTAGATAAGAACTCATAAACACATAATATTAACCGATTAGTAAATCGACCACACTGTTTAGTAACATATTACTATAACTTAACATTATAGGTTACTTTCTCTAAAGTCAGTAGAATCCACCTTCTCTGTTTCATCAGACTTCTTTGCTGAAGATTCTCTTTCTGTATCCACCATTTCTAAGTCAACACTTCCTCCTTGCGTTTCTGTCATCTCTGCATTTTCTTCCGGCTCAATTATTTCATTAATATTACCAACATAAACTTCCTCCATTCTTAGTCTCTTCTCCCCCTCACGATGATCTCAATCATCGGTATCATGAATCATGCCTTCTCTTCTTGGATTCAGCTTGGTCTTTACAAGCCTGTTGAACTTTTTTGGTCAAATTCTCATGTCATGCAACTTTTTGATCTGTTCTTGGATCTCTCCAGGCTGAACATCACTTATTTGCGAATGGAGTTGCTTTATACATATAGGACTTGGCATAACAAGAATTGGCTTTTGAGAAGACCCTGTTGTTGATTCTCGTACATTTGGGAATACCTTTTCAACTTCAGTAAGTACGGTATATGCTTCCTTCAAGTCTATCAGCTTTAGATACCAACTTATCGTCAAAGATTTCAAGTTGTTTCTCCACGTAAGTTTTTGAAACAGATTCTGCCGTCAATTCATTTAAATTCAAGCAGATCTTTTCAAATTCACTTTTACAATGATCACTGAGAGATTGAAATTCAACCTTTATAACCATTGTTGAGGATGGTAATCCTGATTCAACAGATGAACCAGTTTGCAACCCAGTTGAACTAGATTGGCCCATAAGTGGAACAAATCCACTTTCTGCAACATATGCACTTGATTCAGGAGCTTTAGGTATGTTCACTCTTATGGGACTTCCAACCAATCCTAGAATGTTCATTGATGAAACACCTATGGTTCTTGAGACAATGTGACCAACACTGTGTGTTAAGCCACTAAGGCTTGTGCTAGTGTGAAAGATAGTTGCATCTTGTGCAATATTAGGCTCAAAGTGATGAACTTGTGTGGACTACNGGGGGGGGGGGATGTATCCTTCTTATTCTATATCAACATCCTCCAAATGAGGACTTGATAGATTATGTGAAACATTGCATGTTGAGAGACAAATGAGTTTCTAGATGGGATGGGCTCAGTCCCTCCTTCAATATTAGTCACCAAGAATTGTGAACTAATAGATTGTGTGGATGCCCGACTTTAAGTGGTTGGGGTAGTGTTATCATGTTCTTCTAACACTAATGACTAATCTCCCATCGTCTAGATTTTGCATTTCAGACTAATTTCTCCTCAAGTTCTCATTCACATTTTTGCTCTCTGTACACCGTGGTTTCTCATTTTGAGCTTCCTCCCCTACTCTCTGTCTTGAAGACCCCCCACCTATCTCTAATTGATGTGGGACTTCTTGGGCAGGGTTGTTAAACCCATTGAAGCACAATGCCTAATTGAAATGTCCCCATATCCTACAAATGAAAGGAGAGTTCTAGTGACTACCTTTGAATTTGTAAATGAACTCAACGGAGTGGAAGTCTCAAAGAATCCATAAAGTATAGAGGAGCAAAGATTTCATCTTCTCTTCTTCTAATTGTTGGGTTTTCCTCATCAGAACTTCAATCATCATGCACTAGTACCTTTGGCAAGGGATGTAAACACAATCCTTCTTCACTTGCAGAAACTTCTTTATGTCTTCCAAGATCAAAAAGGCATAATCCAAATGCTTTCTCTTAGTTAGTCCATAGAAGATTTGCATAAATATTATGGTTAGTTTGCGTGTCAAACAATTGATTACAATGGATACTAAACAATACCACACTTGAGGTAAATTCTTCCTCTTAAATGCACTAAGCATTGAAATTCCTTCCTAATATCCCAAACTATTCAATGTACATAAGAATTACCCTCAAATTTGTACTCCAATCGCTTAGTAGTTACATTATAAAACAAATTCTTCCACCATTGTTGTAGATATTGATCAAGTACGTTTCGATGATCACACACAAATCTATTCAAAGGATGTCTTCTAAAACTTCAATCGTTATCTGTTGTTTTTTTTAAATCAATATCCAAAGCACAATTGTTCATTTTAGATGAAACAAAGTTAGGCAATGGGATATCATCAGTAGGTTCATCTTGCCGATGTTGCCTCACTGGGGATGATATTTTCTATATTCATCTCAAAACTCTCTCTGATATCAAACTTTCTGATCAATGGTTGATCACATGGTGAATTTGGATAGTCCAAATCATCAGCAAAATCGTAGGTTTCAGATGGTTGAGGTTGATGACCCATAAGAATATTGCACATAAGAATTTCTCCAAGCAAGGATCGATATTGCTACTCATGATTACGTTTTCTTTCATGCTCTGAAGAGGCTTCTATGACTCGTAATAAATTCGGTATCAACAACACTGGTGGGTTCTCCAACACAATGCATTCTTTTGATTGCTTTCTGCCTAGTTTCGCCAACTGATTTGCACAATGGTTGGCATCTCTTTTCGTATGAATCATGTTGCACTTTTGCTCCAACATCAATCTTTTGTTATCGATGCATTAAAGGATTGATGTTGGAGCAAAGGTGCATCATGATTCATACCAAAAGAGATGCCAACCATTGTGCAGATTAGTTGGCGAAACTAGGCAGAAAGCAATCGAAAGAATGCATGGCGTTGGAGAAGCCACTGGTGTTGTTGACACCGTATCTGTTACGAGACCTAGAAGCCGCTACAGAGCACGAAAGGAATTGTAATCATGAGTAGCAACATCATTCCCCACTTGTACAAGTTTCTGTGTGTAAATGTTTTTCGTGCTCAGTTGCTATGACTCATCAACCTCAACAATGCAGAACCTACAATTTTGCAAATGATTTGGACTATCCAAATTCATCATCTACATTGATCAGACAGTTTGATACCAGATTGATGATATTCCTACTTCAGAGTTATGCTCTAAGTCCCACCGATGCCCCCACCAAGTTTGACGCTGATGATTTGGACTATCCAAACCTGATTTGCGCTACGAAGTCCACTGATGCCCTCAGAGGACTCTTTGGTAGAAGATTCTTCCCGGGTACCAGACCTGCCTTTCTCTCTCTCTAGGTTCAACTGAAACAGAGCAAAACAGGGGTGGGAGATCAAAGAGAATCGTTAGATGTGGTTGAGATTTGGCAGCTTCTTCATTTCATAACAACACGCAACTTAGCAAGATTTACCATATTCCTCGTTCATTAACCACATTCCCAAGAATTCGAACTTCCTTGAGCCAAAATACATACTTTGAGAACTCTCTGGTATCAAACATTGAGTTCAATCCTGGAAGAACTTGATAACAGAGAGTTTTCAAACTATGAATGGCTCAAGGAAGTGGAATTTCTCGAGCATGTAGTTAATGAATGAGGAATACAAGTAGATCTTGCTACGATGAGTGCTGTTATGAAATGAGAAGCTCTCAAATCTCAACCACATTTAATGTCTCCATAGATCTAATGTCTCTTGCTTTGCTCTGTTTTAGTTGAAGCTAGAGAGAGTGAAAATGGCAGATGTAGTAGCTGGGAAGAATCTTATACCGAGGAGTTGTTCGGGGGCATTGGTGGACTTGACAGTGCAAATGGGGTTGTTGTGGGACCTAATTAAGGTGAAATTGATAGTGCCACTATTGAGATTGGTTGTTTATGTCAGTTTGGTGACCATTGTGATGCTTTTTCTCGGAAGGCTTTACATTGGTATCATGATTATCCTTGTTAAGCTCTTTTGCTGTGTTCTCGAAACTCATTTTATGAAGAAAGGGGAGGAAAGTAAAATTTATTCGTGTTCTCGATACTTTTTTAAGAGAGAGAAAAGAAACATAAGGAAAATTCTTTTCCCAAAAAAAAAAAGAAACATAAGGAAAATAATGTTAAGTTTCCTTCTAAAACTTTTCTCTCAAATGTGGGAGGAAAGGGAAGGAAAGGAGAGGAAAATAAATTAAAACTAATTAAAAAAAATTACTAAAGTTATTAAAATTACAAAACTACCCAACCTTTCATTATAAATGATATATTTTAAAGGGTATATTTGTAAAAATGACATCTTTCCTTTTCCTTCCTTTCGAGAACACAAACGAAGAAATTATTTCCTTTTCATTATTTTTTACCCTTTTCTTTTCTTTTCATTTTCGAGAACACAATGTTTAGGAAATAGTCTAATAAGCGATACATTTGAGAACCTATTCATGATGATTTGAAAATCGGAAATTTGGCTTTTTCATTGGTTATTCAAATCCTAATGTTCGAGGAGAAAGGGTTTATCGAGTTCTTAGATGGTTGCTAGACCCATGCTTTAATACCATGTGAGAATATGGAATATCCAACATAGGGGTGCTCAAAGACCCGACAAACCTGACGATGTACGTGATCAACCCAACCCAACCCAACCCAACCCAACCTGACTTCTAATCCGGTTGAAATTTTTCAAACCATAGGCATTGGGTTGATATTGAGTTAGCATCATGTGAACCCAATCCAACCCGATATCCCTTTAATTTTTGAATTTAATTTGATTGTTAAGCCCCTATTAATATGTACATTAGACAATTACATCATCATATAGCCTCATGCATATACTTCAAATCTCTTTTCCATCTCTATATAAATCATACATATATATGTTCGGTAAATCATATATACACACATGTAAATTAAGAAAAGTTGTTTCGTCTACCAATGTATTAACCATACCAACCCGTATGGTTTGGGTTGAGATTTTTCAAACCGTAAACATTGGGTTGGGTTTATCAAAAGCTTTCGACTTGATCAACCCAACCTGTGAGCATTCCTAATCCAACATATATTAAAGAGGAAATGCTGATATGGAACTCTAAGACGCCCCCCTCCAATAGATGCTAGCAGGCAAAGATTTACCAAATGGCTATGATAGTATGTGAGAATATATGTGGAACCCCATTAGATTACACATTTCAAGTATGAATGTTATTGGTGTTGGACCTAACGCTTTGTCTCAAGAAGATGCTCGCAAAAGAATTTGAAACCAAGGACCTTGGAACTGTAAGATATTTTTTGAGAATGGAAGTTGCCCGATCAAAGAAAGGAATAGTCATATTTCAAAGAAAGTACATTCGTCACTAAATGAAACTGGGATGTTAGGATGTAAGCCTACAAGTACACCTATAGACCCAAACCAAAATCGGCAGTAGGCAAAGTGATCCAATTGTCTTATATACTAAAGTGATATAATTGTCTTATACTACACCGGATATTGCATATTACTTATAGGACTCAGAAACGTATTAGGATAACGATCGTTTTGTGTGTGTGTGTCTATATATATATATATATATATATATATATATATATATATGAGACCAAATTGTTTTCGTGACACCTGTGAGACCACTTTTTCACACTTGAAACTTCACAACAAAACACTGCAAAGGTAATCTTCACAGTGTTTCTTTTGTGAAGGTAAAAAACTTGAACCTTCACAACAAAAATATCAAGGTTACCTTCATAGTGTTTTGTTGTGAAGTTTCAAGTGTAAAAAATGTGGTCTCACAAAAACAGGCTAGTCTCACGGGAACCCAACCCTATATATTATAGGGGTTGGGTTTTGGTGAGAAGTTGAGGTTAACGTGAGAAGCAGGTGAAGTGGTTATCAACCGCTAGCTGAACATAGGGATGAGATGCACCGAGATATACCGGTTCAACTTCTTTCTAAAGCACATTTCATGGGAGAGCACTTCTCATGCCTCTCTTCGTCAACTCAACTTCTCACATGATCATTCGCCTATATAGAGAGATATATTCGGGTTCAAACGAGAACAATACATATCTAAAAGAACTTGAGAACCAACAAAATCACATAT
The DNA here is from genome assembly GCA_001633085.1 of Carthamus tinctorius. Lineage (NCBI taxonomy): Eukaryota > Viridiplantae > Streptophyta > Magnoliopsida > Asterales > Asteraceae > Carthamus > Carthamus tinctorius. The sequence continues at coordinate 12,090 of LUCG01076714.1, read as the reverse complement.
GATTTTGCATCAATTTTCGAAAAAAGTCACGTGGGCGACTTTGGCTGCGAATCATATATGATTTTGTTGGTTTTCGCGTTTCTTTTAAATATGTATTGTTCTTGTTT
>LUCG01076713.1:0-12651 GCA_001633085.1 Carthamus tinctorius | reverse complement strand
TTTTGGTTGTGAACGTGAGGACAGTCGAGAGCGCGACACGTGGCGCCTTTGAGTGTGGTCCCCATACCATTTCAACTAAAAAACGGTTGAATCGGTGATTGAACCGGTCGAACTGCAAACCGGTCATCATACCATTTCAACTAAAAAACGGTTTTTAAAACATTGGTCAGATGCAAAGCTGATACATCCAGCCTTTCAGCCTTTGTTACACAGCGAATCACATACCTAGCCCTATTCAAATAAATAGTTAAAATAAGTTTAATCATACCTTGTATGTTAAAATGAAAATAGTAAGGATGTCCATTATTGGTAGACCATTAGTATATAAACGTCAATAGAAGATGATGTTGGTAACAATTTTTTTAACCAATTATAGTTGGTATGAAACCTAGTAAAAGAAAATTAATTGTGACTCTACCAATCATGACACCTCTAGAATCTCAATGAAAAAATATATATAGAGAGAGAGAGTAAGGTAGAGAATTTGTATTAATTTTGTAAACTTAAATCAACCAATCAAATGCATTCTTTTTGATTGGTTTTGTTGGATGGTTAAAGGATGAAAGCGTTTTTTTTTTTAAATTTTAGTAGGTATTAATATTTTTTAAAAAACAATTAATTATGACCTTTGATCATGTATAATATGCGGTTCTAAGTGGTTAACACACTTAATACAAATTCTTTGGTTAACAAAAGAACACAACCCTATGCAATGATTTAAAATGTATAATCTGATTTTTGTCGGACTCAAACGTCTACCGTTAGATCCTTGCCGACTTTCAAAGCCATGTTTAGAACGACTTTTTTGACAAATTTTTTCCCAAAAAATTTAGACACTTTTTGGCACATTAAATCTGAAAAATCTTGATACAGGATTTCTTCAAAAGTCAAAATTTTATTTGAAAGTGATTAAAAACAAATCTTACATTTCTTAAAACAATGTTCACTTTATACAAAAATAGAGTTAAATTCACATTAAAATCATAAAAGATTGTACTTTATAAATTTGATTTTTATAAATAAAAACCTATATGAGGCTTTTTTTTTTCTTAACAATTCCATCCAGTTATTATCAATAGTCGTAAATATCTTGCCTATGATAATCCAATACAAAATATGATTTGTCAATTTCTTGATTCGAAATTATTTTTCATTGAAATATGGGCTATCGGTATTTCTTCTCCATCTGAATCTATTAGCCCAATCATTGAAAATTACATTTTTTATCAGTTCGAACATCCTTCATTTTTTTGCATTTCAAAGAAAAACCCTAGTTAATTACCTTGAGGCCCTTTTATTTCTATTACGTCCGTTGGGAGGCCTAAGATAATTTAGTTAATGAGCTCCTTCTCCTTCTAATTTGTGGGTAACAAAAATCATTCGAAGTTTTGCGGTACAAATTTTTGGGCCATAATATGATATTCTTGAGTATATATGTTCTTCTAAAAGTAATTATGTATGTAATCAACTAAACAATTGAAACCTATTACAAAGTATCCTCCTCTAGTTACCATGTACGGAAAACTAAAAGGAAAATGAAGCTCAAACTAATTAGATATGTCAATAACATCGTACTTGTTCAAATTGTTGGAGTTCACTAAAAAAGATGTATAAAGGTTGACTTTAAATTCACGTAACGAACAAAATTGTGTTAGTGATCTATTAGTGGGCAAATAACACAAGATTTTAATTTGTGCATTTTCAAGATTCAAAGCGCATTAATTAGTTGCAATATCAATATATCAACCACTAAGTGATGTTCAAAAGAATGTCATCAAGGGTGCATTTAATACGGTGGATAGACCGGAAGAACAAGAACTAAATAGAATAGGGATGGAACATGCTTCTTGTTCCTTCTTCTACCTTGAACTAACTAGAACAAGCAAATATGTACCACTATGTCCCTAATCTGATTCACGCCTCTCTCTCAAACTTGCATATCTGAACTCGTCTCTTGCAAATTCCAGATCGATTCATACAGATCAAATCCCAAATCCATTCACGCTCGTCCTCTCTAATCATTCACGCAGATTGAATCCCAAATCAATCAATTCATTGTGGTCCTCTCTGATAGATTCACTCAGATCAAACCCAAATCGATTCACACGCTCATCATCTTTATCGATTCACTCCTTTGGTTTGATATGCTTACATTGTTTTTGCATAAATCGGATTTCTTGGTCTGCATAATCGCATAATATTGTTTCTCCTGCACAAATGATCAATTGTTGGAATGAAAACCAAGAAATTTAATGTGTCCATTTTTTATAGGCTTACATTGTTGGTATGATTGTGGTTTGACATTCCATCCATATTGTCTCTAATTGTTGATCTGCAGTGCAATTGAAATCTCCCGACCTGAAATATGAGAATTAAATGTTGTTTTGGCGTTCTTGTTTAATCCTTAATCTAAGAATTGGGTGTTATTTTGGTGTTTTCGTTTAGCCCTAACTTGAGTTTTGGGTCATGCTTTTGGTGTTCTTGTTTAAATTGCTATTAAAAAACCAAAGCTATGAATTTTGATATATGACTGATAATTTTTGGATGTTCTTGAGTTTTTTATTGATAGCACTTTGTTGATTCATCTAGATTGACTATCCGGTGTAAAAAACACTTAAACAACTCAATAGGGGTAAAATTGGTCATTTAACCTATAGTCATGTCTTACCAAACGTTGAACAACATGTCTTATTCTATTCCGTCCTGTCCGTATACCCAACGCACCCAAGGGATGTTGTGTCTAAATCTAAAATGACAAGGCAAAAAAAAGCACTTTTAATTATTCAAGGAGATGTAGATTGAAGGTACAATAACAAAGCCTAAAACGACAAGGCATTGAAGCACTTTTAATTATTCAAGGAGATGTAGGTTAAAGGTACAAAGCCGTTGTATTACTTTTGTAACTGTTTTTACCCCTTTTAGCTACATGGGAATATAGAAAAGGTTTTAATGATTTGGTTAAACTGAAATGTTAGTTTTATAATTTAATTAGATTACTTTTCCCATGATGATGAACAACATATATGAAATTATTGGAAAGAGTTTGAAATATATGGGTATTGGGTAATGTTGAAATTTTTAGTTGTTTGAAAACAAACATTGTAGTAGGAAAAAATTCCCTGATGATTAGATGTTAGGAATTTTTAAGAAGTAAACTAGACAATTTCAGATATTTACCAGGTTACAAAAACAATCTTATTGATTTAATTATATGCTTTTAGATTTTAGCTAGCATCACCTCTTAATCTTATTAATAAGAAGTGAAACAAGAATTAATGCTTCAACATCTCTTAAAAACCAATAAGACCTAATTGTATTTCCATTTTGATCTTTTAAGATAATTTTCATGAAAAATTTCTCATCATTTTCATAATTATATATACATGAGGCACAAATGGAGATCACAGATCTATATGAACAACTGTTATACTTCCACTTATTCTCTAAAAATACATGTATATACAAAATACATTTTGATTGCATGATAAATCATTTGAGCACATGCATAGTGAGGCATTTGGAAGGTGGTTGTTCCAACCTCACTATTCCAACAATTGATTGTTTACCCACCATTACTAATAATAGAAGCTACACATCTTACAAGCTAAGTGCAATATATATAAATCATTGATGCATATAGTAGAAGTGGTTGGTTTGTTGTAAATGACAATATTTGTTTTGTATTTTTGTTGAAGCCGGAACGTTAATTACGGAAATAATCGCATGTATCGATTATTTTATATAAAGACGTAATGGACGTTATTTTAATTAATGGTTTATTTATCATCCATTTAATCACTAATCCGGGCGTTTTCATCACCGGCTATAGTTTCTTTTTTGTTTTTTTTCTTACTAATACATGCATTATCAATTTAATCGATCCATTTTGGTCCATTTAACCTTTGATTACGCGTATCTAAGATGGTAACGAAGGATCTTCAAAGCAATGATATAGTTACAAAAATCATTTTTATAAATAACATAACAAGTTATCTTAATTAAGAGAGTAAGCAATCAGAAGATATAAACTGCTTATCCCAATTAATACTCATTTAGGCTATGTTTGGCAAACTAGCTGATGAATAAGATTTATTTGACAAAAACTAGCTTATAAGGTAATTTATGACTGTAAAATGATAAAAAGGGGCATGTTTAAAAATTGGTAATGTAAAAAGTAGAAGGTTATATGCGGAATAAAAAAATTAAAAAAGTCTCATAAGTCCCATAAGTCACCAAAATGTTAATGAGAGTAGCTTTTCAGAAACCTACCTAATAAGCTAACTTATAAACTAGCTTATGGTCCATCTAACATGTATCTCACTTATAAGCTAACTTATTTTTACCAAACAATGCCTTAATGTTAAACCCTTGTAAAAAGACATTAAGTTATTTAGGTTTTTGGTCAATAAAAGTTGTCTACTTGGGTGTTTATGGTAAAATAAGGGGGGAATTGTTATTTGCACCCTATTTGATAATTTATTTTTGTAATTTTAAAACTGGATTAAAAACAAAAAATATATATTATTTTAATTTTAAAGTTTATAAATATTAATGCTAAAAAATTAAATAAATAATTACTAAATTAAACAAATTTACTTTATTGAGTTAATATATGGTTAAATTAGGAAATCAAGGTTAAAAGTAATAATTGTATAATACTGAGGTATGAAGGGTGCAACTATCATGTAGATGAGAGTACAAATATCCCCAGCCTAAAATGAATGGACTATGAGTCTCACTTTTAAGTGGTTGGTTCAACTACAAAATCCTAAGGTGGTCCAAACTTAATGAGTAAATATTTATCACTTCACTGTTACAAAGAAATAATTATAGTAGGTGGTTTTTGAACAAATCAAGGAGAGAACCATTAATCCTTTCCAAAAATCCAGCTAGTTGTTGTTTTGGTGCCTTTGATAGCAAGCATATCATATACAAATCCTAGAAGGAGCACTTTCACGATTGCGGTATCGGTGACATATTGTAAGGGAAGAGATTTGTGTGCTTTATATGAAAGTCCGATGATTATAAGATATAAATTGTCAAATCACGGTAAGAAAAATTACATGCATTATTTATACGATTGAAGGTTTGTGTATATGATGGCGCCGCTCGCGGTTATGTTGATGGTCGTGGAATGCAAAAAAAAAGTAAAAATAATTAATAATTAAAAGAACTTAAGCTGATGCCACATCACACTTCAAAGGAAAATACCATATTGCACTCATGTGATGTCACGTGAAGTACGAAAGTTAACGACCATTCGTGGGAGATATCAGGGTAAAAATGCGTACCATATTAACACGTTTGAAATAAAAACTATGTTAACCAAAATTAAGAAAAATCACAAACTATAGGGACCAAATCTGTATTTACCTAGAAAAAATGTGAAACTAAATATTGAATAATGAAGAAAATCAACTAAAATTTATAGGGTGTATGTATATATTACTAATCAAATTTAGAGTCGGGTTCATAAAAAAACAATACCTATATAAAAAACGGTATAATCACATGATTATACATCAAGATTACATATAAAATCATATATGATTCACACAACATTGGCCCTAATATGAGATTGCAGGCTAAGCTAGCTTATAAGCTAGCTTCTGGTACATGTTTGGATGGACTAGCTTATAAGCTAGCTTATTTTTGCCAAACACAGCCTTATAATTGGTTGGAAGTGATAAGGAGTTGTCAAAAACCTAATCCATTCTAACTTTTTGAAACAGTTGATTAACACTTTTTAGAAAAAACACAGCTTGTTTCATAAGCCCATGATCCCAAACACCCCCTATGTGTTTTTGTCAAAAGACTACTTTACTTAAATTTCATTTTTAGTCCTTATGGTTTGTCAAAAACTATGGATTTCGTCCATGTAGTTTTGAAGTTACGGTTTTCATCTCTTGTAATTCACTTTCATCTTCATCTATGAGACTAATTATTACTTTTATGTATAAGAGATTAACATAGAAATGAATCATAAACCATAAGGCCGAAAAAAACAATCATGTTTAAACCGTAAGTACAAAACAATAATGAATTATAACCATACATGGAGATAAAAATCGTAATTTCAAAATCACATGAACAAGAATATAAACTTGTAACAAACCACAAAGATAAAAAATAATTTACTTTTTATTCTACGAGAGTTAAAAATTATAACATGGGATGTTGTCCTGTATACGAAACAGAAAATACATTATTTTTATAGAGTTTAGAGGAAGTAGACTATGTCTGTGTTTTGTAGGCATCAATCAATGGTCACCCATTGTTTTTAATGTTTGCCATATTTCCCACAACACATGTGACTAGAATTGCAACCCAATTAATTCATAACCATTTAAGTGGTCTTCTTTCATAGCTTCATATACATTGAGGTTGCCACATGCATGGAGGATGATATGCTTTCATTCAATTCCTTTTCCTATTTTTAATTTGGCATTCATTTGCTAAAATTTCTAATCTTTCATACTTAATTTGGATGCCAACCATTAATTGAATTGCGTTAGTAAGATGTTACGTTTTTAGCTATATCTTTAATTTTCTTTTAATCTTAATTAAGTCTCCTTTTATTTGGGAGTGTTTAAAGTGATTCAGTAAAGAAATTGATATTACGTATGGTTAACTCAAAGTTAATTAGATATGTGAATTATACGGAAAAAATAAATCCTATGAACAGGTTCAACTCGTCCTCTCTGGTTTTTTTCTCTTGACGACAAGATTTATAAGAAAAACTCTCCTTGAAAATGTTACAAAGGGACCGACCATCTAAAGAATGAATTATCAACAAATCCAATAACAAAAAACAAAGTATATGTATATGTTTTCACTTTCAACAGTAAAATTTGTGCTTTCAAATTAGTCGATATGTAAAGAGGAGCAGTGGTAGGCTCTGTGTATTGTACTTGTGGCATCAAACTTGAGTCTCACATGTATCATGAAATACATGACAATTTTATAAAAATCTATTACTATACATTACCGATAGAAATCTTGACAATTAAATTTATGTTTCTTAAGATGCCAAAATATATAATAAAAGACTACTAAAATTTAAGGTCACGTCTTTAATGTATATCTATAAATTAATTACCGTTTGCCTTTTTATGAACTAGGTTACAAAACACAAAACGTTATCTTAAACAACATTGGTTAATGCCTTAATGGAGTCAATTGATAGTATTTAACATGAAATAAACATGATACTTAATGTTTCGTTATGTATATTATGGTATAAATTGGTTCCTTGTAATAGAGGAGAGGTACATGACTCTTTTGTTTTACAAAATTTTAATAAAAACATTAGTTGAATAAGTAAACTTAATTCATGCTAATTACTAGGCCTAGCCTGGTTGGTAGAAGGTATCCCTCTTGAAGTAAAAGTCTTAGGTTCGAAACTGAACATAGACGTTTCTAACTGAGGTGTATATATACTAACAAACTAATTAAATTGTCGTTAAAAAAAACCTAAACTAAAACTTAATTCATAACGTTGAAAACCTAGCAATTTAGATGTACAAAAATGTCATTAATTAGTGTATTATATAATATATATATAATATCAAAGAAATATGTGAGCTAATTAACTAATAAAAAAATATACATGAATTATTTAGTTACCAAATTTTCTCCCTTGATGATCTTCTTCTCTCTATCAACCTCATCAGATAAAGGAGAAGAAAAGGTGGAAGCAACAGAAGTGAAAGAAACCATAGAATGATCGGAACCGGAAACACCGCGGCTGCCACCACCACCGCCATCGCCACCGCCAGAAATCCCGGAAAGCAAATCAACAAAAGCTCCAACAATGAACTCATGGTTGTTCTTCCCATTCATCCTCAAATACCATCTCAACAACTCCATCAAACAATCCCAATCTTTCAAACCATGGCTCTCCACCATCTCCTTCATCGATTTCTTGAAATCCGAGTAAGGATTATCCGACTCCATCTCCATCACCACGCTCTCTTTATACGGCAAACCACCACCACCACCACCATCACCACCACCGCCGATCTCTACCACATCCGTACATTTCCCACCACTCCCTTGGGTTTCAAGTATCGAACTCGTGCGATCGGGTCGGAAAAACAATCTCTTCGACGACCGAACCCCACGAACAATCGTCTCGACCGACGACGAGCACTGATCGTTGCCGTCGAAATACTTCTCGGACTCCGTGGAAATGCTGGCGGATTCCGAGGAGTTCGTGAAGCACGAATCAAGGGTCGTGAGGTCCGCTTCCTCCTCCTTGTTAGGGTCTGATGGGATCCGGTGCATTAGTGCTGGTATGATTGCACCTTCTTCCTCCTCCTTAGCAGGGTCTATGGAGATGGTGGGGGCTCGGAAAGAGAGGGTTTTGGGGTGGTTGCAGGAAGGCCATGGCCATAGTTGTTTGTGTAATTTGTTGGGTAGGAAGAGAGAAGGGATGAGGTTGATCATAATGTTCTTCCCCATTTGGTCAAGTGGTGAGGGTTTGAAAAAGGGTGTTTGTGTGTGTGTGTATAGTGTCCATACTTTGGTTTTTGTATTAATGGGGGTCACAGATAGAGAGAGGTGAGAATTGAAAAGGGGGGCTGGTAGGGACAGATTTTCTTATGTGTAATTAATACTATTGGTGTGGAAATTAGTTGCTTCTTCAATTAATGCATCATCATATCCCTCCTACCAAAATTTTTCACTCATATAAATTGTTTTTATTCCTAACATGTAAATGAATTTTTTGATTTTTACTATATCGATCTCGATATCAAAAGATATGGTTTCGGTAGCTTTATGTGAAATATTTATTGATCACAGAATAGATATATTTTGGTATTTTGATAAATGATGCGAAATTGAAAGTTAGGCGACCAACTTTGACTTTTCTTTTATGGCCATATAACTTATAGAACTCTTTGCAAACTTCGGTGATCTACTTATCAGGTCTAATCATCTATGAAGTTTTCATTAGATGAGATTCATAACCTCATTTGCAATGATATTGTTTGTATTTATTGTTTTATACACGGTATTTGAGTTCTGTTCATTCATAGTTTGTACAGTTAGTGAATACTTGGATTGTGTGGTCAGGTCACTAAGCTCGACAACTCACTTGTACGTTTAGAGTTGCGCTTTCTTCCTTTGTCGTCTTCAAAAAACCAACCTTTCAATTAGATCGTGCTACTTTGAAATCCGATGGTGTTTTCCATTATCCTACTGCAACAATTCTTGCTAAGAAGAACGTCCATGTTGTGGCAATTCCACCGATCTGACATCCAGAGCTTTCTAGGGATCGAGCTTTATACCTTCCCAACCCTTTTGAACCATTTATGCCAATGCAAAAATAACATCACCTCATGCAACGTAAGAGCCCGACCATATACAACCTTGTTTTAGTTTATAGGTTTGGGAGGTGAAATTTTCCGAATCTTAGGGGCGTTTGGTTCATGGAATGGAATTCGAATTCATCAAGGAATTTGACTTTGAATGAATTGGAATTGGAATTTGACCATGCATTTTGGTCGTGTTTGGATGGATGGAATTAAATTGCACAAAGACCAACCGAAACGGTTCGGTTTCAGTTTGCAAAAGGTAAGGTGAGCAAAAACCAAGATGAACCGAAACGGAAAAAAACGAGAAACTAAAACCGAACCGCGAAAATCGAAAACGGTTCGGTTTCAGTTTGGTTTCCATCTCAACCAGAAAAACCGAGTCGGGCCGAAAACCGAAATCGGTTCGATATCGTTTTTGGTTTCCATCTTGATCGGGAAAAACCGAATCGAACCGAGCCGAAAACCGAAATCGGTTCGATCTCGGTTCTGGTTTGCATCTCGACCCGAAAAAACAGAACTGAACATATTCCGTTTCCACAAAGACCGAACCATACCGAACCGCTTTAAATTATATTATTTTTATTGTATATATAATTTGATTATTTAATTATATATATAATTTGATTATTTAATTAATAAAAGAATCGAAAATCGAACCGAAACGTAAAAGGATTTGGAATGAGAGAGCGATAGATGGAGATGAGAAAGTCATAGATGGAGAAAATGAAAGGGGGAGGGAAGCTTCCAACGAATTCCATGGGTTTTCCTATGGAATGATGAAATCCATGGTTGAAGGAATTTGAAAGATTCCTTAGTTAGCACTCCGTAAACCAAGCAGGACCATGGAATTTGGTCAATAAAATTGATCATTCCAATTCTATTGAATTCCATCAAATTCCAAGAACCAAATCCTCTCAGTGAATATGGTCATTAGGTAGAGCAATGAAGTCACACTAATTAATAATCCGGCTATTGTCACAAATGATGAAGGACGAAAGTTGTATTTTTAAACAACAAATAAATACATGGTTTGTTTTATAATAAATACATTAACATGGTTTGTTTTATAATAGACTTGATTTAAATCCTTACTTTTATTGCTTATATAAAAAGAGGGAGGTTTATACGAGAAGCATGTCAATTTAAGAAAAAATGAGGAGTAATCTCAGCCACACATCTTCGGTTACGGTGGGCGTGATCANACCACGGTCAAAGCCACCTTTGTTGATCGGATGAGTGGCTGAGATTGCTACTCACGTTTTCTTAAAAAGTTATGTTTCTCGCATGAACCTTTCTCTATATAAAAGAATTATATATGTAATGGTTGTTAATATATTTTTCATCTATTTTTGACATTCCAAACAAATTGTTGTGTTATTTCTTAAACGAAAATTAATACCAATTCATAACTCATTTAATACTTTTGGAAACGCTTGAACTTGAAACTACATATTTACTATCACCATCATATTGTTACAACTTTTTTTTTTAAAAAAGCAAATGAGACTTATATTGCACCACATGAATACATACAGTACATACACAGAGGCTGCAAATTGTAGCAGCACCACTAACCACGACGCCACCAAAAAACAATCCAAAACAGAGACAAAACTCGACAGAAACGTGGTTGAGAAACGACCAAAAAACAGAATGTCAAAACACGGGATGTTTATAAGTGGTAAACTACCCGATCACGTCAACCACGACGCAAAAAAAAAAAAAAAAAAATCAAGAACCGATGATATCTCTTCATGCACCAGAAACCCAAGCCGTCGTACTTTACCTTAGATGGCAGCGAGATGAAACGAAACCGAAAGCGAGCTGCGGCGAAACAAAACACTGAAAACAGCAGTTGGTTCAAGCTGGAAAGGAAACACCCGATACTTGTCTACCCCGAACTACTCCAGTAATATGTTTTTGTACCATCAAACCCCTCGAACGTCCTCGTCGTCTTCTCCCCTTCAAGTTATCCAGCATCTCCACTAAAGCAACCTTGTAACCAATTGACCCAATCTATTCGAGTAGATTTTGATCGTCCGGATACCCATTCATAAATCGTGCGCTGCCATATAAAGAATAAGTCATCGAGACATGTGTCTTCCCCTTTAAAGATCACTTTGTTCCTTTGGCACCATATCAAATATAGCAAGGACCATTTTGCACCTATCCACATCGACGCTCCTTTGGACTCCTGTAATGCCGATGCATCATCTTGGAGTAATTGAGAGAGTGATTGGACATCATCCATGTTTTTATTCCACCACGTTCCAAACCGCATCCATGTTCTCTTTACCTCATTGCATCTCACCAACGCATGATCCATGTCTTCTACCGCTTCTCCACATCTTGGACAAAGCAATGTTCCCAAATCAATCCCTTTGTTGTTTAAGACCACACGGGTAGGAATTCTCCCAATTCTTGCTCTCCATATAAAAATGTTTATTTTCCTTGGTATTAACGAGCACCAAAGTGTTTCTCCTAAGATTGTTGAAGACCTCGGGATTCCGTTTTGAATCCTCTCTCGGCATTTTTTTACCGAATAACCTCTCTCTACATCCCACCCCCACTCCCATGTATCCTTCCTACCCCTCACCGGCATCCATCCTTGTAGCTTCCTCATCAACTCTAATAGTTCCCCATTCTCTCTTCCTCTCGGTTCCCTCCTCCACTCCCACTTCCACACCCATGAATTGTCTTGCCAAAGCCCCCTTCTCGCAACACTCACTCCCACATCCCTCTCAAGCCGAAAGAGTCTAGGAAATTCTTCCTCCAATGTATTGTCGAAACCCCCCCACTTTTCTTTCCAAAAAAGCGTACCCTCCCCATCTCCTACTCGTTTTTTAAAGGAACCCGTAAAGTTGTATCCTTNCCTTGCCCCACCCGCCCCTCTTCCTACAAGACCCCCTTGAGCCCCATAAAAGCATCTTATAACTTGTTTCCATAGTGCGTCCTCCCTGGAAAGAAAACGCCACCACCATTTACCTAGGAGAGCTCGGTTAACCGAGGCTAATTTTCCTATGTTTAGGCCTCCCCTCTCAAACGAATCTACCGTTCTCTCCCATTTGACCCATACTAATTTGTGATTTTCCATTCCCGACCCCCTCCCCCTCCCCAAAAAAATCGATTACGAACTCTCTCTAATTCTTTACACACACCACATGGGACACGGAACAATGACAAATAATACAATGGCAAATTACTAAGTACCGCTTTGATAAGAGTTAGTCGGCCTCCAAAAGAAATGATCTTCGATTTCAACCCATCAAGCTTTGTTTTCACCTTTTCGATCACCGGTTTCCAACTACTTGCTTTTTTCATTGAAGCACCA
>LUCG01076682.1:0-10796 GCA_001633085.1 Carthamus tinctorius | reverse complement strand
GATTCGTCCTCACGTTCACAACCAAAATTGAGTTCACGTTTGAACCTGACCCTATATATATATCACACCGTTGAAAACATTGTAGTGTTATCATAAGGCCATGCGTACCGCGGGGCTGGGTTTAGCGGGCTTGAACCCGCCGGGCTCAGCGGGTCCCGCTACACGACCGGCGGGTTCGGCGGGTCCGAGAGGCTAGAGGGTTGCCCACACCCTCACAGCGGCTTGTGTTGTGTGTGGTGTGTGTGAGGGGCGTGTTTAATTAAATGAAAGGGTTGAGAGGGTTGGGTACTAATCAGAGAGGGTTCCAGAGGGTTAATGGGAGGGTAGGAGAAAAACTAATGTGACAACTGATGTGACAGTGGGGTTGGGAGGGTTAGATACGCATGGCCTAATCGTAAAAGCTTGAGCCTTAAAGTCTCCACCTAGCAACACCACCACTCATGTATTTAGCATCTTGATCTGATATATAACATTTTTTTTGTGTTATAATATAACTATATATTTTGAATTTTCTTTAAACCAATAGTAGTAGACTAGTAGTAGTTAAAACAAACTTAAATATAACCAAAATGGATCAATCAATATGGTAGGCCTGGGCTCACTTTAGATTTTAAATGTTTTGAAGAAGCCCATTAATTAAGTACGTATGTGAAGTGAAGCCATCCGACCTAATTCAACCAAACTCTCACTCTCACCCTTTGTCCGTGATCTTCCCGTGTCGGAGTGTACCTGTCACTACCCCGCCGGCGTCACCACCGTCGCCGCCGTCTCCATTTCTCTCTATTCACAGCTCAACAGGTATTGTCGAGCCTGCTTCCTGTTGTCGTACCTTTTTCCATCTTCTTTGTTTGGATGAATCATGGTATCCAGATAACTCTAATTTGAAGACATAATTTAGGGCTTTAATTTGTGGAAAAGCTAATTTATTTAGAGTTTAAAATCAGGACGTTGGAAATTTTTTTCTAAAATGCAGAGAGGATTTTAGACCCTATAATGACAATCAAGTGCTTACCTTGGGGTGCCATCAGGCCCCTTGGTGCCAATTTCTTTTCTTCTTTGCTGATTAATAGAAAAAAAAAGGTTAGATATCACAGTGTACCTTAATAAGGAATAAGATTAAAGGATACAAGGCATTGGGATAGGCATGGAATGCAGACTAGTTCATTTGAGATTTCACTTGAAGTAATGATGGAACTGATATATCTTCTACTTTGTAAATAGAATTGCTGAAAGACCAACAAAATGGCTTTTGTTCTTGAAGTGCCACTGAATCTACTCGGTCGACAACAGAATCTTGTTTCATTCTCAACGAGTAGACGACCATCAAAATTTACTAATTTTACCAGAAAGCAAAGGTGTAAATTCGCAATGAGCGCAACAATTCAGAGCCTCGATGAGAAGCATTTGGTTCGTGCAAATGATCTTGCTCTACCGATCATGGTACTTCACTCCCTGCCAAAATTGCACCATTTAATTGCTGATTTGTATTATAATTCTAGCAACTCATTCTTCTAGTTTATAAATTCTCTTTAGGTCAATAGTTGTACGGGGAAAATGGGTCAGGCAGTTATTGAAGCTGGCATATCTGCAGGGCTTCATATTGTTCCAGCATCATTTGGCATTCAACAAGATGCTGGGAAAACAATTCAAGTCGGAGGCAAAGATATTCAAGTGCACGGTCCCTCTGATAGAGAGTCCACTCTATCATCCCTTGTCGAAGAATATCCAAATCTGATCATTGTGGACTTCACAGTACCTAACGCTGTGAATGGTAAATATGTAATTTTGTGATACAGAGATGTTGAATTATCTAAATTAGCATATTAGTTCATTGCAGCCACCATAATATCTATGCAGATAATGCTGAATTATATTGCAAAACTGGAGTGCCTTTCGTGATGGGAACCACCGGTGGAGATAGGGATCTTCTGTATAAAACTGTTGAAAACTCAAAGATTTATGCTGTGATCTCTCCTCAAATGGGAAAACAGGTGGGTATTGTTTGTTGAATATATTAGTTGCTTTATTTTCATAGGATGCTTAAGTCTTCTTGTCATTTGACTGGTGTAGGTTGTGGCATTTCTTGCGGCCATGGAAATTATGGCCAAGCAATTTCCTGGAGCATTCTCCGGATATACACTAGAGGTATTTTTCTTCATCTGCTCTACTGATGCCAGTAGTTTCTGATTGGTACTTTTGTTTGGTATAGTTGGTTATAGATGTATATTTTTGACTTTGGACACAAATTGCATAGTTTGATTGTTAAATTTCTTGAAGCAAATTTCTTGAAGCATCACTCTTTACTTGGTTAGTGGCACAATGCTATAACTTGATGCTCTAATTCCAATGTTGCCCCAACAAATTGAGTAACATGATTGTGTTATGCCCTTACCTTCCCAAACTGATTGACCTTGTGGATGTTGCTATAACAGAAACTGATGTATCATTTAAGGGGCTGGTTTTTTTTGGGTGAAAATGCTAAATATTTTGGTAAACACTAGTCTGGAATGTGCTTTATTTATAGGATGATCATGGTTTATGTATTCAAAAATAAATAGCAAAAGAGCAGCAATGACCAAAATAGAGATCATAGGCCTCAGGTTATGCCGTTATGACAACTTTGCTCAGATCTATGACAGGTTTAACGAACTTCTTTTTTTTGATCCAATTAAAGTTTAGGTCTTGTAATGACTGTTGGACCCAATTTGTCTTTGTATTTAGTTGATCCTTACAGTGATGTTGTGTTTTTGGAAACCTAACAGGTGCTAGAATCTCATCAATCTACTAAGTTGGACACATCTGGAACAGCAAAGGCTGTCATCTCATGTTTTCAGAAACTGGGAGTCTCCTTCGACTTAGATGAGGTGTGTCAACGATTTTTCATGCTAAATATATTCTGCATGCTTGCCTTATAATAGATATACGTCTTTGTGGTTTCTGGTAGTACGTTGCAGAACAATGGTACTACTTTTGTAAGAAGCATATGTACTTGACACTTCGTATCAAAAGTCAAAACAACCATTGTGCTTGGAAATATCCCAAAAGAGTTTGTACTTGTAAAACATGACGATTTTGCCAAATGTATTGGTTTTCTTTGAAGCTAAACTCGATACCGATGGTTACAAATATATTCATTTTGCAAGTACTAAAATGATTTTTTTGACACAGAAGTGTCATGTACATTGGTTGCATGACTAATTCACTTCTTTATATTTGTTATTTCATGAGGTCTGCTCATATTCATGTTGAACTTTCGTGCTCAAAGTTGTTTCAACTTTGTATCAGGTACAATTGATACGAGATCCAAAACAACAGATTGAAATGGTTGGTGTTCCAGAGGAGCACCTTAATGGCCATGCATTCCATATGTACCATCTCACATCCCCTGATGGAACGTAAGCTCTTGACTTCTCTTTGAGCATTAAATTCTTTCTTAACAAGCAAATCTAATACCGTTTTCCTGTCTGTAGAGTTTCTTTTGAGTTTCAGCACAACGTGTGTGGGAGATCAATCTACGCAGAGGGTGCCATTGATGCTGCATTTTTTCTTGCTAAGAAGGTGCTACTTCTTTTCTCGGCTAAACGAAAAATAATAACAAATTTGTAGCAAAAACACCTTTAAAACCAATACGCTTTTTACAATATTAGGGCATATCATTCTCTAAAGCCAACAAAAGTGAGATTCTCCGTATTTGGAGAAAGTGCAAAAATTATTTTCGAACAGAGAACTTATATTTATCATTTTATAAAACGTTTGTTTTGAAAATTACGGTGTTAAATGCATCGAATACTTTAATGATACTAGAAGCGTACTGGGAAAATGCAGTGCGACACATCTTGGTTTTAATGTCTTTTGATTTTTATAATTCGGTTTTGTGGTTTTGAGAAAACGATATTGTTTTTATGTTTGAATAAAATATAAATTTCAAGACCCTATAAAAATTGAAAAAGTATATCTAGTATCAAATTAACAATTTAAAAATTCTTAGTTTTTTTGTATAATTTGTTTAATCCAAATGCTATATTATAATTTAATCAAGGTTTAATTATCAAGTGACTTGTTTTAGGTTTAATAATAATTTTTCTATAAAGATAATAATTAAGTATTCTATTAGAACTTAAAGATTATCTTAATTATGTTTTAGATTTTTTATATTTAAAATGAGATGTTTATTCTGTATTTGCTTATGTTTATCGGTTAGTAATATGAATTCAAACATACAACTATAAAAAGTTGTTCTCATGCACTATTTAGTTAAATTCTTGAATTTTAAGTAATATGCGTTAATAGTTCGTACTTTGATGCATAAAAGATGCTTTTAAGAGCTTTTCTCAAATGTTCTGTAATATAGTATAGATACCTGGTGTAAAAATCTCTCCAAAACGGAGAAACTATAGGAGTTAGATTGTCCAAATTAACACCAAGCTAAATACTTAATGACAGACTACTTGTAATCTAATCTTGTAAAATTATTTTTCAAACGTAGATTCAATCAAAAGCAGAGAAGAAGATATACGACATGATTGATGTCTTGCGTGAAGGTAGCATGCGGTGAGCGATGATATTTGTAGTAGTAGCTTAGATGATGAAATTTAGTCAAAATTGCGGATCCATTTGGTAGCTCTCATCAGAAAACCAAGTCTGTAAGTGGAATTCAATCATCCTATTTTGTGTTTCTAGTTATCGTATATGCCTTTACTTCAAATGCTTTTATCAATTTCATAAGAGCCTGGGGTTTTTGCTCATTGTTTCTAAACGAGTAGGGAATTTTGCTATAGTTTGCTTTAGGCATGAAGATGAAACCACTAGCATTGTAGCCAACATTTTGTGGATTTATGATAACTTCTTTTGGTTCTATTTTTGGAGATGAGTGTTGGCAAACCTATTATGGGTCTTCCACCCTTTTTTGAATTTGCTGAATGGGGTAACTATGTTGTGCATTTTAACAAATTCTGTAAGGCGTCGTTTGTTTTTTAAGAGGGCTGAAGTCTACATTTACCTCTAAAAACAAGAGGTGGATGGTGCACCTCTTAAAATTTCCGAGGATGGTGGGAGATTTTCAGGCATTTTCTTAAAAAGGTCTTAAGTCTACAAACCTCTTAATAAGAGGTTTTAAGAGGTAACTTATATAAAAACAATGGGACTTTAAATTTCCTATGAAGTGGGGTGTAGAGATGGTATATTGTCTTATTTTTAATAATTTATAGCAAGTGATGTTGCAAAATTCTCCCTATGGTAATGGCTTACTAATTCCACATGCAACTTGATGGTCAACACGGCTATTATATAATTAGTGATGCCTCAAATCTAAATTAGCTGATTGATTGAATGGTCTTTAAATTATATGATTATAAGAGGGGCCATGGCTTATTGATATCCAGGTTACAGTAGAACCCGCCTCTTTAAATCTAAGGGGTCGTTTACTTACTCTTACCAGGCTGATCTGGGTAAATGCTTTCCAGGTAAAATCATTTACCAACAAAAAAAAAAACTATTTTATTCAATTTTTACAGTTATATGTTAAATCAAATATAATTATCTCTATTATCAATCATTTTAACCGAATCAATCCATCTAAACACTAAAAAAGCGTCTCTACTCCCACTTGAATCTTGGTGGGTTCTTCAGATCTATCGGTGGTTCAAATTTACCTTTCTTTGACCTTGCTACCCTCTTCTTCATTCCTGAATCATCACTAGAGGTGCACATTTCCGGTTTAAAAACTGAATCGGTTTTTTTCGATTTCAAGCTAGTTTTCACCATGGAAATTAATATTATATTCCGGTTCGTTTTTTTTAAAAACCGATTTTTAAAAAACCGATCGGGTTTGGGCTGACTTGGTTTTTGAGTTTTGGACTTTTGTCTTGGGTTTAGGGTTTTTTGCACCTTCAAAAATAAATACATATAATATATAAATGAANATAATTATACAATATAATTACATAATTTATAAATACATATAAATTATAATTATATAAATACATATAATTTATACATATAAATTCCAAACGGATCTATAACGGATACATTTCAAAATCCTCGAAATCAGTTTTTTAAACGCCGGTTTAAACTGGTTTTTTAACCGGTAAAAAAACCGGTCACCTGAAATACATATAACCGGTCCAAAAACCGGTTTTAATAAAAACCGAACCGATTAAAGAAAAACGGTTTTCGCAAAATTCGGTTTCGTTTTTCTTTTTCGGTCAAATCAGTTAATTGGTTTTTTTTGCACCTCTAATCATCACTCTTAACCCCCCCCTAAAAAAAACAAAAAAAAAAAGGAAAACCAAACCCCAACATCCATTTTCACATATTTTGAAGTCTTTTCATCTTTTAGGCTTAAAAGATGAAGATCCAGAAGCATTATATCTCTTTTTTTTAGAATCTAACTTGTTTATTGAATTCTTGACAACACTTTTATCGGTTTCCACAAATTTACGGTAGGTTATTAGACAGATTTGCTTTCAAAATGAAATCAAAACAATCAGGGTAGATTGGTTTTCAAAATGGAATCACCAAAATGAAATAAAAAAAATTAGGGCATACTTGTTTTCAAAATGGAATCACCAAATGGAATCACCAAAATGAAATCAAAACATTTAGGGCAGATTTGTTAACGCCTTAACGGTTATTGAAATACACCTCTCGGAGTGGTTGGCATGAGCGACGAGGGAGAAGGTAGGAGAGCCAAGAGAGACAATGGAGGAGGATGGCCTAGCGGTGGCTGGTGGGAGGAGAGTCGGGATTGACGTGGAGGAGCGGTTGTGGTAAAATGCAGAAAAGGGCAAAGCAAAGGAAGGACATATATGACTGGAGTAAGTGTGAAAATTTTGTTGCCCCGGTAAAAATCAGGGACGAACCTAATGAAGTGCCCACAGTATCGTTCATCCATCGCAATGTAAGAAAATATAGGGTCGTGAAAAGTGTCACCGTACTAATTTGATGTGTACCGCCATATATATTTTGAAACTGCAATAAAAAGACAGTTTTCTTGGTTTAGTTGGTTAATTCCTAACTTTTCAAATGTGTGATCCTGAGTTCAAATCTTGTTAGAGACATTTTTCTAGTATTTTAGCTTTTAATATTATATTTTTTTATACCATGAGTACCACTATCAATTTTGGGCTCAACCCAAAACTGCTACATCTTGTTAGAGACATTTTTCTAGTATTTTAGCTTTTAATATTATATTTTTTATACCATTGAGTACCACTATCAATTTTGGGCTTAACCCAAAACTGCTACATCAGTTTTCCACTATCTTACATTCAAACCACTTTCAACACAACATTTCAACATTTCATACCCTTTAACCATTTTATATTAATTATATATATATATATAGGGATTTTCATTTGTGAACTTTTTTTTGTGTGAACTTGTGAACTTCGCCAAAAAGACGATACCCACACCCGAGCCTGCCATGAAGCCACGCGTCGCATACCACACATGGGTTGAGCTTGTCGAAACCAAATGTGAGCCCGCCATGAAACCATGGCAGTGGTATGCATGGCCTAATAACAAGACTCGAATACGAGTCATTTCATTTAAAAAGTGAGAAACCAACCACTAAACTAATGTTGACTTTGTAAAAAATATCTCTATATATATTTCTTATAGTCAAGTGGTGTCACCGTTTGAAAATTTCTAAATTTCTCTGGGTCCGTCCCTGGTAAAAATTCGGTCAACACATTGGTCAGTTTTCAGTTATATATAAAGGTTTGGTAAAATATCTTACTACTGACCGATCAGTACCTATCAAACAGCCCCTAACTAATAATTGAAACTGTACGTGAGTATTTTGCCATATATAAAAATATTGAGTAAACTACAATTTTGGTCCCTGTGGTTTTTTAAAAATAACGGATTTGGTCCCTAGAATTCAAAAAATACAATTTTGCCACCGTAGTATGCGATTTTGTCTGGTTTTAGTCCCTCCAACTAACGACTGTTAACTCTCATCCATTAAATGAGGGGTATTTTCGTCTTTTTCTATATATCTATATTTTATAATTATTTATGTTGACTTTTTAACCAACACTTTTCTCTCTCATCTCTCCTCTCTTTTCTCTTTCTCTCTCCAACCCTTCTTCCCCATATTTTAACCTGCAACTTTTTTTTAACTCCTTTCCAAAAACACATGACACACACATGTGTATATATACACACCTAATCTAGAAAAACACTGTTAAATGCTACCATTTTGTTTGTATTGAACACCAATCTCCAAGCATACTACCGGTATATAACCTTAGCACCAAAATGTCCGGAACAAAGTCGTCGGAAAAATACTGCCTCAAGTAATCTCTGTAAGCATTGTTGTAGAACGAATTTAAGCCCTGGCCTGTGTGGTTATAGCGACCATTGAAAACGATGGTGATTCCTTATCAATTTCTAAAAAAAATCCATCTCATTTGGGCAAAAAAAACCATCTCATTTACCATCACCACCTACAGGTATGAAGAAGGATGAAGAAGAAACTAAAAGATGAAGAAGAAACCCACCTAAAACAAACAACACAACACAATCGCTGTTATTGCGAATTATACACGGTTGATTAACAAGAAGTAAATCGAATCGAAACAAAGCCAAACACAGCAGGCAGCTGCAAAAGGCTGTCGAGTAGCGAAACTACATAGTTATGTGTTTCGTTAATTGCCGTGTCCGCAACCTCCATCTAACCCGATCGGTGGTCATTACTTTTGATCGTCAGGCTCTGTCCGGAACAGATCTGGATCTGGGGACGAGCTCCATTATCGTGAGCTTTTCACCGGATTTTCGACAGATAAAGTTTACAAGATTTCAGCCATTTTTTAATCAAAGCTCGATCTCGTATGTCTGACTAGTAGAAACCGTCACCAGATCCTTCATCAATCGAGAGAAATCGGACACCAGAAATCCTCGAGATTTAAGCAACAGAGTCCATCGCGTGTTCTTACAGGGATTCACCGGAGAGGAAGTGAGAGGTAGCTAGTGGGGATGGGGTGGGGAAGAAGAAGGGAGGAAAGAGAATGGGGTTAGGGATAGGTTAAGTTAGGTTAAAATATGAATTTCAATTTTGGTCCCTATGGTTTATTAAAAAGAAATATGAAAAGAAAAAGAACCGAAAATGACCAAATTACTCCTAAACTAACGATTTCATTTAACAACCGTTAGTTAGAGGGACTAAAATCAGACAAAATCGCATACTACGGTGGCAAAATTGTATTTTTTAAATTCTAGGGACCAAATTCGTTATTTTTGTAAAACCACAGGGACCAAAATTGTAGTTTACTAAACAATATAATTTGATTGATTTAGTGATTCCCTTTTTACATCCCAAATTCAATCCCATAGTGTGACGGGCGGTGTGTACAAGGCCCGGGAACGGATTCACCGCCGTATGGCTGACCGGCGATTACTAGCGATTCCGGCTTCCCAACGGATTTCTTGAGTGTTCGAGTTTATTTATGGCATGAAACATATTTATAATTACTTCAAAAATATAATTATGTAAGTTTTTTTTAGAAGGGTGTCCGGGCCAAAGCTCGACTAATCCCTGGCAATTTTGAGGGATAATCATGGTCCTACTTAAATGTCCCCAGACATGCACACGGGAAAACTCGAATTTGATTACGGTGCTTTGAACCTCCCGAACGATAACCAATTCTACTAATATATAGAATTCTACACCAATTTGTCTGGCACTTTTTTGTTAACAAAGTTGGATGTTTGTCGTTATCATAAATAAATAAATAAAGTTGTTACAAAAAAAGCATGTGGTTTTCTAACATTAACATCTTTTTGAGTCCTATACGACTCAAACACTTTGGAGGAACTAATAAAAAGTCTAAAAATTTGGTACCTTTCTAGTTTAGAAAAATACTCAAGGAAAAGATCATCCAATATAATATCAAAAGTAATTTACAAGAATACGAAAATAGTGTCTTAGGTATCCACCTGATCACTCTTATGGTTATTATTAAATTACACAATCTAAACAAATAAAAGTATGAAGATAATTTAGTTAACTTTTTAAATCTATCCTTTTTGAGCAAAAGGTTGAAAATGCATTCCTAATCAGTGCCGTATGGCAACCAATCCCTACAAGATTCGGGGTGAGTGACCTATTTCGGACTCAACAGACTGCAAGGTGCAAGAGGGGCCTAGACATGAACCCCGAGACCAACGACTTATTGAATGCACATCTCCTTATCCCTTGAGTCAACCACGCTATACACCAGTTACAATTAAATATACCCTTAAACTATAATTAAATAAAACAAATTGTGATCGATCATCTCACGATTTTCGTGGCTTGAATCATTTCCGGAAGCCTTTCCATATATAACTTGTGTGAAGATTGTGGGAAACAAGAATCTGGAACGGTGGGAGAAGAAGAATTGTTGTTGAAAGGAGATCACAGATTTTCAAGAGATAAACAATATAAAATAAAGGGGATTCATCATTGGGAGGGTCAGTGGATGGTATCCCTGACTATCCGGGGTCGAATTCCATGGTGAGCATGAGATGATATCCAGATTAGTGGTCCGCCATATAGTGGTACCCTTAATTGGACTGGGTCATGATCGACGGGGATTAGTGGGGTGACACCCTTAAGTGGGAGCCTAAATACCCAGAAAACGAGAATGATTCTCAACCACTCATCCGGTCAATAAANGTCCCCCCTTTAATAATCTCTACCCTCCCATGAATCGCGTCAATCCTCCGGGATCACGTCCACTGTAACCAATGATGTGTGGCTAAGATTCATTCTCGTATTCTTTTAAATTGATATCATTCTCGTTTGAACCCAC
>LUCG01076665.1:0-18093 GCA_001633085.1 Carthamus tinctorius | reverse complement strand
CGAAGATCATGCCTTATAAAAAGCGACTTGTAGTCAATGCTGTTACTTGGAAGTACTGTCACTCGAAAAAGCGACTTGTAGAGCAATAAGTCACATACATCCTATTGAGTTGTGACAAAAATACACCAACATTTAATGTAGCTTAGTACTTGTAATTAAGTCTTCAAAAAAGTGGATGCATAAATATATTGTAGCGATTTTTGATATGCGAGTGTCATTTCAAGTGAGGATATCGACCTTTTACGATAAGACTAGTTTCACATATTTTATTAAACTATAATCAAAATGTCTACATTTTATCTTTAGTGTATTGAAAGTTTGATGATATATATGCTACATATTTAGATACTTTTATGCTATTAATCATGTCAATATACCAAGTATTAAAGTATGTTAAGCATGAAACTAATTTTAAGTATGTGTATGGGTTCACTTTGCATAAAATAAGGTTGCTTTACCGTGTGTTATATGTCAGGGAGCACAATGTGGGGATACGTATACATACATATATAGGCAAGACCACTTATGTCGTGTCATGTGAGAAGAGGTGGCAGACACCGTACTATTAGAAAGTTGAGATCTAATTATGAGTATATCTTTCTGAAAACTCAACATTATAAAGATATGTATGTAGGCAAGACCAATAATTCGTTTTATGAAAGTGAATTGGCATTTTTGATGTCGTGTTTTCTATGATATGCTTTGTGATTTGTTCCATACTTAACGTACTTAATTTATTTATTAGGCGACTAGTGTAGATGAGGGGGAGGCAAGGTTTGTAATAATGGCAAAAGCGAGCTAGACGTGTACTAGACGAAAACTATATTCATTGATGTCGTTGTGCTAGTTTTTATTCTCATGTAGTTGTTTCAATATTAAGATTTAGAACAACGGTTGTAATCAAATTTAGATTATGTCAAGTTACTAATGATTTTTATATTTTAGTGTCATGTTATATTCTTTCATTACGTGTGTGTTATGATATATCGTTAGATATCCAATTTTCTACTTATCATTTAAGAAATGTCATGTCTTTGTTCCCCATGGAAAATAGCAGGGTATGGCAAATAATTACCACTAAGAATTTGGTAACGTCAATTTTAGTCAACAATATCTTTATGCTATTGCTGTTAAATACATTTTATACACTTCATATATAGATGTCAAACATTTTTATTAGTATGTGTATTAAGTGAAAATAATATGTCTTCTTCTGTAAAGAGCACTGATAACAATTGCATGCACTAACTACAAGTAAAAAAAGGTAAACGCAAAGTAAAATTTCTATTATTTTACATATACATGCAAAGATATGTGTAATGAAGTGCTTGTGCTTGTATAGTTGTTTGAGTATGAATAAAATATTTATTTAAAAAATTGATTAAACTTAAAAGAAATATTTTGAAAAACTTATAATTTTTTATTTTATAATCGATTATCATTTGCACCGACACTTGTGTACTGATTAGAGTGTTTTAATCGAAAAGTATTTTTATTTATTTGTTAGCGGAATAATTAGAAGGTTTGAATTGATTGTGTTTTAGGAAATTGAAAATGACATATTTGGACAAATTAACACATGTTGAGGATATTTTCTTTCATCACTTGTGGAGTTATTGCCCTCTTGGAGCCAACCATTTAAGACCGAGTTAGGTTTGTATTAACGAAATTATTTAATTTTAGTTTTATACAAAAAAATACATAATAAATTAAAACGTCACATTCAAGTATCAATTATCATTCATCTTTTTTTAGGGCATGTGGATGTTCCTTAACATGGCCCCATTCACAGCGATACAAAGACCACTTCACTTGTTTATCTTTTTTAATTTCCGCACATACATTTTCATTTTCAATACGTTTATGTTTGCAATTAAATGAATCACCATTTTCTGCAACTTTTAAGTGTCATTTATGAAAGCATATAAGTTTATGTATTCTTAAGTTTATAGAACAGACTTTTAAAATCAACTTGACGTATTTACAAGTTAGAATAATTATTATAAGAAGAAATAGAAGTAAATAAACATGTAGACTGAACTGAACCATGCATGTATGTAGTCAAGTCAATGGCGGCTGTTGCATCATTCTCTTTGAACATACTACAGTAGACAAAGAATATGATGAGTTTGATTTTATCATGTCATGTGTGTGGTGTCTATTTCGGGTATTTCAAAATAAGTATGTAACAATAAAAAAAAATTAAGATTAATGATAAAAATATAAAATCATTTGCCGCTGGTTTATGTTAAAATGGGCCGGTCTCTTGAGGTGTGGATGATGATGGACCCTTGTCCTTTTTCTCCAATTATTTTATTAATCGGTCTCATAAGTGGATCATAGCCCAATAGAGGCAATATGTAACCTAACCCTTTTGTTTTCATCCAATGGTTATTTTGGATCATAAGCCCAATATACATGGACCCTTGTGTTTTGATCCACATCAACCGCAGCAAAGCATGCTACAAACTACGATTTTATCCGACTTACCTAATCGACCAACAATCGCAAATGAAGTCGTCGTAGGTGAACCTCCATGACTACAAGGGCTTTAATGGCGACTACATTTCAACCTAGGAAGATTGAGATTTCCACTACACCCCTAAGCCTTACCCAAGTCATTTTTCTGGGGGATTCTCAAGAATAGGCCTTGTAAGGGTGGTCTCATACACCAACTTACATAAATGTTGTTTACCAAACAATTACTACCAAGAAACATCACCTTTGCTTACCTTACTGCGTAACCTGCTCAACCAAGGGTTGTTGGATAGAAAATCAAGTAAGACTCTCGGTCCTTGCAGTGCTCAACTGGTAAGGTGATATCAGTAAACTTTTATCCGGTAAGTGTTAGTAAACAACCCCTTAATTTCATTTAATTCAAGCTAATCTCACCTACAAATAAGGTGAAAACCCACCAAGGTTACATTTTTTCTTTCTTTCTTTCTAGGCAATAATTTACCCTTGTTGTTTGATCATATTATTTAAATAAACAAATGTCAAAATGTAACAGAGAAACTTTGTATTCACATTATAACTTTATATGGGTTACATTTAACATCAAATATAAAAACAGAAGATACACTAAAAACATCTTTTACTAGTGCAACTAATACAAACTAACTGACCCTTGATCTAAACATAAACAAAAACAACACCCTATTAATTTGCTAGCAAAACTTAAGGAACTTTAACCTCCAAATCCAATCATAGAGAGATAGATGATGAGTTTATTATTACTTGTTCTGAGTGGGATTTGATCTGCTTGGAGGTATCCTTCTAAAGCTTGATTTGAGTTTCTTGAAAGATTCCTTTTTGTTTGCATGTAAATCTTTGAGAGATGGTGAATCAGGTTTTGACAGGAGACGCCTTGATTCAACAACAGCAGGAGAAAGGCATGAAGCAGCAAGAATAAGCACAAAGAGAGCAGCCATTAATGTTTTAGCCATCTTTAATTTCAAGATTTGATTTTGAAAGTGAGATGAAGAGAGGGTTTGTTTTGTAGTTTGGTTTTTGTAAGATCTTTGACTGTGTTTGAAAAGAATTGAAAAGGAGAAGGGAGGTGGTGTCACATGACAAACCACGTGATGAGATGGTTATTAAATTATTATATAGCAACACCTTCATCTGAGTTTGTATAATATATATATAAGTAATAATATTGGGTTGGTTGTAGATTAATTAATTATATAAGCCTGTAATTGTTCCTTTTGTGAAGGTGTGTTGTTGCATTGGTAACTGGTGGATTCCTCCTCCTTATATTATCAACATATATACATACATCCACCAGTGTAGGATCCAAGGTAACTTTACCTAGTTTAGTTTTTTCCAAAATCAAATGTGGTATTATTTATCTATTATTAGATAAAGGAATTAAAAATATAGGCGGAGGTTTAAATGAGAACGCCATCATTTTTGCTAAAACGCAAGAACACTCACATCACATGCGATCGTATATGTAAGAGGACATGTTATTCTGCATCAGGCCAAAGGTCGTTTGCATATCTTATCTCGTATCAAATGTGATGGATCATAGCATCACATTACCACATGTGATAATACATATGAAAGAGCTTACTAAGTCGTACCAAAGGTCGGTCATCCACGTCTCTAATTTTACTTCACATGTGATCGAATATAGTAAGCATCACACGTGATTGATTATATTAAAGAATGTTTTCGTGTTCTCATTAAGAAAAAGTGTGCTCGTTTGAACACTTTCTAAAATACGGTTAGCATCTTAGGGGGTGTTTGGTTGAGGTGCTTATAACTTATTTCATCTTATAACTGTCCAGTCACTAGCGTCACACCTTAATCTATAAATAAGCAACCAATAAATAAATATTAAATTTGAGCGACTTGATTTTATAAAAATGTGAAAGAGGAGGAGTATCAAGTAAACAAAAACAGTTGTGAATAATAATAATAATAATAATAATAATACGTAATAATTCAACAAAATTACTAAAGTGCAATGGTGGCGATTGGCGAAGGAAGGAAGACCAAAACTTTCTTAACGTGGATATAGGGGTAGTATCGTCTTTTTACAAACCCCCCCATACCTGGAAAATCACTTGTCGACGACACAGGGCAGGAAGGAAAGGAAGGCGTCTCCAATTTCCTGCCATTTTTGAAAGAAATTGAGGGAGAGAGAGAGAGAGAGAGAGAGACTCATTCATAATCTTCAATCCCTAATTCATGTCATGTAAGCATCTCTCAATCTCTTCTTTTTTACTTCTTTTCTCAACTTTCACTAGATCTTGCTCTCATGCTTCCGTCTTTTTCTGCTTTTCGATCTTCATCTACGCTTTCGGCTTAGGGTTTCTTTTTCTATGTATGTTATCTGGTGATTCTTTTGGGTTAATTCCTACTTTATTACTTTCTAATTTCATTTTTTCTCTCTTAATTTCACTTGCTATTCAACTTTGTTGTGTTTCGGTTTCGATCCTGATTATTTAGGTTTAACTACGGAGGAATTTTGTAACACTGTCATGGACGACGGGTTTACTACGAGTCGTGGAATTAATTGGTACATGGCATCAAATTTCTTTAGGGTTTGTCAGCTGCTTAAAGAGTTGTCCCTCTATTTGGGTTCGATGTGAGAGAATTATGGTTTAGATACCCCACTTTGTCTTTCAATCTTAATAACTAGCAACCTAATTGCTATGCCAATCTTTAAAGTATATATGGTTTTAATAAAGTGTTCCTTTGGTACTAGAATTAGACCTTCTACCATCAGGGGAAGTGATGACTGTGGCAAATCAGGTCAAACTTGTTCTTGGCCAAGTGACCATACTTTACTTCAAAACCATAACCATCTTCACCATGGCTACAACACAATCTCTGTCTCCATAATATTTTGTGGAGTCTTTAAATCTTTACCTGGATATAAGATCATTGATAAATTGATATTTGGTTTGATAAAAATCATAGAATGGAAGTGTGATAAGAATCATAAATCTAAAAGGTTACATCTGGTAGGACTGTTAATTCTACGGAGACCTCTTTTAACTTTTCTCTTAGTATAATGGGATCGGAATAACATAACAACTTAGATATAGAATTAAGACAACAGTTCTAGAAAAGGGAAAGCTATATCCCTATACTTAAAAACCTTCATAGACTCATAGTTATATTTGCACATTAGAATCGTTTCATAGACCAAATGTCATGCATGCTTGAGGATTAAGTAAATGGAACATAATAAGGGTTATACTGTTTTCGATATCATAGACATGTCCATGTGATATCCTTAGTAAGCTATGCAAATAGACTTTCTAGTTTACATTAAACCAAGTTTATCTTATGTATGAATGCTTATAAAGATATATTTATCTATTGAACTTGTAAGCAGTTACTTTGTTTTATCATTTATGGAAACTTTTGAAATGCTTAGACGTTTTCAATTGTAAATATGAAATGCGGGTGATATTCTAGGATGATTGTGTTGATGAATATTCGAGTTTGAAAGTGGATTTTTGGTTCTTTTGCGTTGAAGGCTATAAAATTTTACAGGAAAGCCTTGGTCCCGTCATGATTTATGAAACCTCATGAAAGATGTTGAAAGTGACTTTTGGAACCCTATTATGGGCGTAATTTTAACTCTGAAAAAACAAATTGTAAAAGGAAAAGAAACCATTTTTGAACATTTGATTTACTGAGACATGACGTGTTTTTGAGTAACGTTACAAGGACGTACTATGGATTGTTGTGGTATCTATATATGAAGCTGTTTTCTCATTTAATTGATCTGTTTTCGCTTTTATGGTACTTGTTTTCTATGAATATTTATGTTCTGAAAATCGCTTTCTGAAACTATTACTTGATCTAGCTGGATTGTCTGGTTTGTACTTGGTGCCCTTTGCCGCTCGTTCATTTAAAATTGCAGGTCTGTTGGCTTTCAGCTAAGTTGCCAAGACTCGAGATTGGGAAATCTCAAGTCATCATGATTGGAGCACCCTAATTACTTATTTCCTCAGTCTTTATCAAATAATTTGCTATGATAATTTGGGTGCGACTGTTATTGGCTTGAATGTTTTATCAACTACTAAGTTGAGGATTTTGGTATTAGTTTAACATTCCTTGTCTATACTAAAGGCACATTTCGCAGTGAATTAACAAATTCATATTAAATAAGAAAGTTGAATTATATGTTTTATAACTTTGAGGTGACTGTATAACTTGCTGCTGCAGACCATGCTTGCTTTGTAGTTGATGTTTCATGGATAAATGTTGTGTCCTTGCATGCTCTAATTATATCTCCTATTCTCCAAATCAAGAGGAGGCCGCTTTCTCTATGCAATTTTATGACAAATATGTTTCCATGTTTTAATTCTAATATTTTCTGTGGTTACCAGGCAATAGCATTTTCTTGAGGTGAATATTGAAGTAAAGGATAAACCACAACTTCTTTTCGTCTGTCGGCTAAATCTCTGAGATGGCTGAGAAAGCATGTGTAATGCGTCTTCAAAAGGAATATCGAGCACTTTGTAAAGTATGCCTTCTTTTTATTCCATCATATATTTTTGTATCAGTTATATTTATAATTCAATTCTCAAGGTGGTATTGTTGCCCTTTTTGGTGATCCATGTATTCATACATACTCCATTCCTCAAACCTATTGCTTCATGGAAACACTATTGGTGTGTGGCACTATACGGAGATTTTGACTCATTATTTCCATGGTGCTTAACAGTTGGTAGATTGGTACAATTATTATTATTAGTAACGCTATATTTATTTCTTAAAATGGCATTGCTGTTTCTTGACTTAATGTTAGATACCTCTCATCTAGTATGATGTGAGGCTGACTCCTTGCAAAGACAGGTTATCAGTTGTAAATCTCCTAGTCCTCTCTACATTAAACTTTTAACTGACCACATAAGTCAATCAATGTTGTAAAGGAAGAGGATTTTTAATTTATGAATAGAAAATCATCTAATTGATGTAAAATGGTAACACATTTGATTATGGACGCATATTGCAAACAGGTCACAATATGTGATGCAAATAATGTTTTAGATTCCGAATTTAGGCAAGTATCTTTATATGAAGAAGATATCTTCTGTTGTTGGTTATGGACGCATATTGCAAACAGGTCACACTATGTGATGCAAATAATGTTTTAGATTCCGAATTTAGGCAAGTATCTTTATATGAAGAAGATATCTTCTGTTGTTGGTTACAATTGTTTTGAAGCTTTTCTGTCAATTGGATAGAAGGATAGGGGTTTATTACCCTTTCTTCACGGAGGCATCTAAATATTTGACTTCTAACATCACCATTCAGTGTTCTTTGCATGATCTGCAGCTCCATGGAGCTATTGTACTTATCACCTTGCATTTTCCAAGGATTATTTATTTTAAAATTTTAAGCGGGGTTTCATTTTTCAAGTGTAGAAGGATCTGTTAGCTACTTCTTCTGTAATTTGCTGTAATTTGTTATCTAACCATCAACAGTATTGAGTACTTATCTGATCTTATTTCTCTATTTAATTTATAGGAACCTGTTTCCCATATAGTTGCTCGGCCTTCCCCAAATGACATTCTTGACTGGCGTAAGATGCTTATCCTAGCCTTTATTTTCTTTCACCGTTATTTCTTTTCATCATCCTCATCCTTTTGATATCAGCTCTTTTTTCATACTTCCTTTCACATTGGTTTATGGTTTCTACGTGTTTGCAATGATGAGACCTGGCAAAGGGGTAATGAAAAGTACATTTGCGATCATGACTCATGAGAATGGCTTCAAATGATATTTTCATTCTACTTTTAGGAGGAGCTGCAACGCTTGTCCTTATGAATTTCTTTCTTCCATTTTTGAGTTCACAATTTATCGATTTTGTGCTCAGTCACATTGTAGTTGTACTTTGATTGATAGGGTGATGTTACTTATATAACTTAGGAAGAAGTATAACATGTGCTGACCGAATAAGAGGAATAAGAACTAATTTTTTCTTGTTAAAAGGCGAAGTCAATTTTTTCTCGTAAAGTTTTCTCTTACGGAATCCTCTTTGTAAGAGGCATTAGGAGCCAAGTAAACAGTACTTTACTGTGATACTGTGATTCTATACATGTATGTGATATGACTCATATTTCTACAATTCTATTTCAGATTATGTTTTGGAGGGGAGCCAAGGAACGCCTTTTGCAGGTTGGTTTTTCCTATTCTGACACCAAGAAATGAATTATAACCAAAGGGGGACTTTGGCCCAGCGGTATCCCAACCTTTCTAGAGGTCAATTCCGTTCTCACCAATGGTGAGACGTGTGTGTGTGTGTGAGAGAGAGAGAGAGAGTTACATTTGTTGTATATATATGTTATATGCTTAAAAAAGAATGAATTCTAGAAATATAAAATAATGTTCAGTAATTTAAATGAAGTCGAGTGTCCTTGGTTACCACAAATCTCTCTCCCCCCGATGTTTGTGTAACTGTTCTCTGTGAACATGTAGCTTAATCTTATCCTCACCTGATTCCGTTCTAATCTCACTCCTTCAATACTATAGGTGGATTTTACTATGGAAAAATAAAGTTTCCTCCAGAATATCCATTTAAACCGCCAGGAATCAGGTATTCAAAAGCCGTGGCATCAGATTTTAGATAAATGTTTGATATCTGCAGCTTGATTAGGTTGACTGGCTTCCATTTGTTCTTATTGACGTTATATATTTATTTACTTTCTTGTAGCATGACCACTCCCAATGGCCGGTTTATGACACAAAAGAAGATCTGCCTGTCAATAAGTGATTGTAAGTCCTTGAAGTCAATTTGAAAGAACTAAGTTACGTATTTAATATCTCTACATTGATTACCATCTTCTTTTTCATTCTTTTCCAGTCCATCCAGAAAGTTGGAATCCGATGTGGTCGGTGTCAAGGTAGTGCAAATTTAACGAAAGAAAGCAGCTATATGTCCTATGCATATGCTTACATTTTGATCTGTTGATGTTATTATTTTGGTTGTATTTAAGTTCCTGTTAAACATTTTCTTATTCATTCTTTTATGCAGCATCCTGACGGGACTCCTCTCCTTCATGGTGAGTTTAGTGTCTCATCTATCAATTATAAAGGGAAAATTGGACTTCAAGATTTTACCTTTTATGCCTAAATTTCTTTTAGTGCCCGTCAACTCAGTCACATTTTATATTTTATGCTTAAGTTTTCAACTACACTAGCTATTTTGAAGTTATGTATGCATCAAAGTCTTGTGGATTTGAATTCTAAAACTAAAATCAACATTGTTTATGGATGCAGATGGACAACAGTCCAACCACTGGTAGTGTAAATACTACTGTTGCTGAGAAGCAGCGGCTTGCAAAGGCATCTCTAGCTTTCAATTGTAGAAAGTGAGTTGATTATTATTTGCAGTAGGAAGTTGTTTGCAGGCATGTAGTAGTAACATATTATTATTATTTGTTGTCAAAAGTGCAACATTCAGAAAATTGTTTCCGGAGTATGTGGAGAAGTATGAAGAGCAGCGGGTGAAGGAGCAGCCGCCGGTTATAGAAGCGCAAGAAAGTTCACAAGCATTGGTAGAGAAGAGAGAGGAGGTGAAGAGAGTAGAGACCCCAAAGGAGGAGATGAGACAAGGGAGGAAAGCGTCGTTCCCAACATGGATGCTGCTGTTGCTAGTTTCGTTTGTTGGTCTTGTAATGGCTTTGCCTCTGCTGCAACTTTGATGTTCCTGGTGACATAATTACAAACTTAAGTGGGTGTGTTAAAAATGCTATTATCATGTTTGATCCTTGTATTGTTGGGATTTTGGTTGTCTATATCTATCATATTTTCCTGCTGTCTTTGGAATCTATATATATCCACTCTGCTATGGAGTACAGAGCTCAGGTGAGGTACCACCATCCCAAATACTTGAAAACTGTTCAATAGATACAATTTGCTTCATTCATGTGAATAATCATGTCATGCATTTTTCATAACTTATGATGTCAGCAACTATTTTCAAGATGAATATCATGTATTTTTGTCATCGCTATCATGCATTCTATCATGTATTTTCACTATGCATAGTTTTCATCATGAAATATCTTTGATGACATTCATTATGAAAGTGTTGGTTTCAAAGTTCTTAAAAATATCAACGGTTTTCATTTGAATTTGTCCTTGTACAACTCATCATTTATAGCATTATGTAATATTGTTGTGGTATGATAAAGCCAAAAGACCTTGTTTTGGCATCTTAAATATCTGACAACCACAAAGTTGCATAATCTTTAATATAGAAAAAGTAAGTATATATATATATATATATATATATATATGCTAAAAGATAGTTTAACTAGTAAGATATTTTAGTTGAAAAACTATACAATTTCTTTTGGAGAAAAGATGTATGTATATAGTTATTGTTAAAAAGTAGTATTTGTATATAATAATTTGGGGAAGCAATTTGAATGGGATTAGGAAGGAGGGTTTTAGGGGGAAAAAAACAAAGTCCCTGAAGGTGCGGCGCATGAAATGCCACCACCATAAATCTTCCTCATTTAACTTCACTCACACAATTAATTAACCACTAATCAATTTGGTTTCTTCCATCTTCATCTTCCTCTTCCTCTTCTGGAAAGGTAAAGTAGCTTCTTTTTCCATTAATTAGAACTTGAATTCCAATCTTTGATTAGATGTTCATTGTAGTGATTACACAGTATACATTGATGCCTACCAAACATATGTTGAGTTGTCAAGATCATCTTCTGGAGAATGAGTCCCTACAAACCTTTTTCTTTTACACATTTCATGTTTCTACTTTTGTAATTTCACCAGAATTAATAGTATATGCATATTTTCTTCTCTACTCCAGGATAAATATGAACAAGTCTCCTCATCTCCTTCCTAAATACTATGAAACTGGGGATGAGTATGATCCCCACTTGGAATTTGCACAGGTACTCTCAACAATCTGTAATTAAGCCACTCTCAAAACCATGTATAATGTGTGATAGAAACTAAAAAGAGGACATAAACAAGTTTTAGAAAAATCTGATGTTGGTTTTCATTAGTTCTTGAAGGAAGCAAAAACACATGCATGCCACCAAGAGTCTTTACATGTAACAGGAAAGGATCAGTTGAGTGGAGCAACAAAGCTCAATAAGTCATGGAAAAGCTCCATCTTTTCATGGTTAAAAGCCAATAAGAAAAGTAGCCACAAGAAAGTCATTCAAGAGGAACCACCACCACCTTCAAAAAGCTCCCCCAAGATAAGAACAAGCTATGTTTCTGGGCCCATGAACAGGATCAGTGCTGATCGACCAAAACGACCAACTTCAGGACCTCTATTCTATTCAAGACAAAAGAGGAGTTTCAGAGGCCTTATATTTCACTTGGCAAGATTAATAATTCGCGGGATGTTAACCCCTATGGTCCTGTTTACATGGTAACATAACCAAAATTCAATGCAATTTGTTATCTTTTTTTATTCAATGTTGGAAAAGTTTGTTTTAGAGGAATATAGTCGGTCAACCGAAGATGTTGCACGTAACAAAGTAACCATAACTTGCAAGCAATTCAAGTCGATTACCCTTAAAGATAGCGATGCTTTTCTTGATATCTCCTTGTAGTATGTGATTTTGACATTTGTTACAAGTGTCATAATCAGTAAGGCGTCAGTTTGTTTTTTAAGATATCTGAAGTCTGATTTCACGTGGACAGTGCACCTCTTAAAAATGAAACAAACAATCTTATGTCTGCAAACCTCTTACTTTTCAGAGTTAAGAGGTTTTAAGAGGTATTTTTTGAAAAACAAACAGCCACTTAAGTGTTCAAAATATCATTTGACACTGAATTCTATATTCTCTTCACGGTCTCAATAAACCAAATGCAAAAACAGGTGATTCTGATTCAACTTCATTATAGGACAATAAATCTTGGAAGAGATGGTGGTTTTGTAACAGGATGATTTCTAAGCAAAAATATATCCAATATAACAGTGTTCTCAATGTGTTCCATATACAGAATTAATTGATAAGATGAACAAAATACACGAAGCAGGAGAGGTTTAATATCCTCTTCACCAGCATCCAACATTCAACAACAGAAAAAATGAATCAAGTCTTTAATAATCTTGAATCTTGATCAACTATGGCTTCTGGTCCCTTGTTCGATATTACTATTGGCAGGACTAAAGGGGTTAATGAACCTTCTACTGCCGCTCAAGATCCTCCTTAACGATCTCATTCGAGATGAAACAGGTGTTTTTTCATCTTCATTTTCATCAATCAACCTCGGTATATCGATCACTAAATCCGGTCTATTTATCTGTGATGATGAAGAAGAAGATGAAGATGTTTCACAAGTTAAAGTAGCTGCTTGACGATGATGACTATTGGCTTCTTCCAATTGAGAAGTCAAAGTGATCACTTCAGTTTCATCTCCCCAAAACAAAATATTTGTTGGGAATTCTTGTGAATCCACGCTGTCTCTTGATTGTTCTTGTGTTTGTCTGCTTTCGAGTAGATTCTCGACTGAGACTTCGGTCTGATCAGAAACGGGGTTTCGACAGATGGGGCAAGTCGAATGCGAATGAAACCACATATCGATGCATTCCACGTGGAACCCATGATTACATTTCGGCAAAATTCGAGCTTTTTCTCCTTCTACGAGCTCCGATAAGCAAACTGTGCATTCTAATCCGTCTTTAAAGTCTTTCGGGTCGAAAAGTATGACGGGTATGGTTTTCAAGAACGAGGCGTCAAGGCCACGGCGGAGGACTGTGATGCCTGGTTCCTGGTGGCCTGCAGTAAAGTCTCCACGGCGTCGACGGCGGCGGGTGGTGGTGCCACCACCGTCGACATCGCGGTCTTCTTCACGGCGGTACCAGAACCACTTGGCGTAAAGATGGACGAAGAACACGAATACCACAACCACGGATACTACTACAATTGAAACGATCAAGATCTTTCCGGCGAGCTCCACCATGTTTGATTCACTATAACTGCTCATCTTGGATCAAGATTTGTATGTTATCAACCAAAGGTCAAACCTTTTTTTTCTAGAAAATTAGCTGAAGTCTTGGAAAGATTGTGAAAACTCCAATTAGGAGTTATGGGTGTTGTAAAGCTCCGAGTTTCTGTTACAAGATGCAGAAAAGATTGGAAATTTGGCTAGAAAGAGAAGAAAGGAAATTGGGTTTTATAGGGTTTTGAAAAGAAAAAGAAACCGAATTAAGTATTGAAAGGAAGAAAGTGACATCAAAGAGAAGCTGTGATTCAGAAGTCAGCAATTGGCTGAAGCAGTTTGCAGGTGAACAAAGACGAAGTAGGATTCTTAACCCTATCCGTCTTTGTGTTATTATTTAATATTAGCCTTTGACTGGTACTATTGTTAAAACAGGTGTGTGGTCCTCTTGAAATCGGCCTTATAAAATCCTTTTCTTTGTTTTCGTATGAAATCGGCCGACTTCAATTTGACGATGGAAATTGAAATCCATCTTGGGATTTGTTTTTCTTACTGCTGCTCGTGATTGATTAATGATTAAGATATCTGTTGCAATACGACAGTGGATAATTATGGTGATACTGATATGATCATCCCCACAACATCAAGTTAAAAGGAAATTGGTTAATGTTTATATTACATTGGGATAGAATGAATGAATGGATTAATACAAAAGTAAGTTTCAAGAAAGAAGAAAAAATGGTGCTCCAAAGTTGAATGAAATTGGACTGAATGGCATTAAAATTGAGGAAAGTAAGTAATATTGGAGCACCGAGAAGGGAAAAAAGAATCATAATAAAAATATAAAATAAAAAGTTAGGGAGATTAGGGGTAAAATGATGGTTGCAGCGTGCATTAGCCGTGCCCCTTTTCATCATTCCCGACATAAAAAATGCCCCCTCCCTGCTCGCTCTTTCCTTAACCTCAGAATGAAATTTGAGTTTCTATGCCTCATATGTCAAAATTAAAAACATGTTCGTTTATTACCTTCACTTCTTATAAATTCTCTAACTTTCCATCCAACTTTATCAAGTTGCATGTTTTTTTGCTATTGAGCTTCTCACACACTGTTATCCTCCATTGAGAACTATTAAGTTGAAGTTCCAAGGTAACTGAATTGAGTTTGATAAAAACCCGATTAACTTTGCTTTATCCTTTCTAGTACAATTTTATGACACTGTTTTGCTACATCCAAGTTCAATCATTAAGGTATTTTCGCATTTGTTTTATTACGTTACGGGTGGATAATGTCTTGCAAATATATCTCCATTCTAAGTACATGTGGCTAAAACATTGAAAAAGAATGATCTTTTAATGTATGACTCTAGTTTTAAAAAAACACATTCATCTTTGTTTTGAGTAGCTGAAATGTATCGTTTGCTCTTTAAGGCAAGTTTAATGTTCTTTAATCATATAAAAAAGAACTTAGTGGCGTTATGAACCCTAAATTAGACGACAAATTATTGGAGCAAACCCAAATTTAGAAAGAAAACTCACTTATTTATGTTACTTGATGAAACTAGCAATAAATGTAATGTTTAAGTTAAATTATTCAGTTTTAGTTCCAATAGATGTAATATCAAATGTTTTGTTGTTCAAGTGTAATGTATGGATATTAATTGTTCTCTTGTAGCACTATGTTGCTCAATAGAGTTGATGTAGGATCAATCGTGATTCAATACTTGTAACACGTGAACTTAATTTGTATTTTGTAGCATTGTGTTACTATATAGTTTTTCGATAGATGTGATGTGAAACCATTGAGTATGAAAAGCTTGTTTGTTGCGCAAATTGATATTTAAAAGGGATCGTCAAAGAAGACTTTAATGAACTCACCAGAACACATTATTTACAAACATTCATTTGTGATTTTATTCATAAAATATTTGTTTCTTCTTAAATACAAGTACATGTGTAAATGGTATTTTGTTGCACTATGACTTCAGCATGCTTTCCACAATTGATCTGATTGTAAGAATCAATTTAGCGAGTTTTCTATGTTGTTCAAAAACATCATGAAAGTCATCAATAAAAAACGAATCAATATTCTTAAAGTGTTTCGAGAGCATGATTAATGTTGCAAGATGAGGATGTGAGAGAGCTAGGTCAACAAGTGAGGGAGGATGTCGATATGAAAGAACTAGTTAACTCCAAATATAAGACATGTTCAATCCCTAAATAGCAAAGGAATTTGCCTCCAGGGTCAAGATCAATATCCTCTATTGTTAGTTACCCAGTGTGAAAATAAATCTATCAAACTATTCATCTCCTTCATCATCAACATCATCACTACCACCATTGAACACTTATCAAACTCAATCAAGTATTTATCAGACCATATTGAACACTATCAAGTTTCATTGACGTTGAACCTTTTTTTTAAGGTTCATCTAGGCTTTGCCTAGACTACATCCTTAGCAATTTGGTAAATAAATTACGGTCGTCTGAGACTAAGCCCGACCACAAAATGCTAGCGTCAGGACTCGAACCCAGATAGATGAGATATTCCACTACATCCCTTAGGCCTTTTGTTAGTACGTCGCCACCCTTGTGGTTATTGACGTTGAACCTTATTAAGCATGTTAAACTACTATCAAGCTCCTATTGAGTTTCTATCAAACATCATAAAAAAAAACCCCTTTAAGTACATTTATCATCAATCCTAAGTAAACGATAGAAATAGTAATGAACCTATTTTAATTAATAAAAATGCATTAGCCAACATTCATGTATGAAATGTGAAAAGATAGGGAAAGGTTGTTTGGACAAAGGGATTTGTGGTTCAAAGTTTTGGAGTGAAAAATAGGATAGAGAGTGACATAAATTAAGTTTGATGGAAGGGGTTTAAACAAGGAGGGTATATTAAGGAGAAAGGAACTTGGAAGCATACATTTAAAAAGATATCATCATTGAGTATATTTTTAATACAGTAGACCTCATTCATTAAGCTTGGAACTCAAATTTCCCCTTCAAAAATCAAAATAAGATAGGAT
The DNA here is from genome assembly GCA_001633085.1 of Carthamus tinctorius. NCBI lineage: Eukaryota > Viridiplantae > Streptophyta > Magnoliopsida > Asterales > Asteraceae > Carthamus > Carthamus tinctorius. The sequence continues at coordinate 1,660 of LUCG01076665.1, read as the reverse complement.
CATCATCTCCCTTGCTTGAATTAATGATAAACATTTGAATGCATCTTATTAATTTATTGCCAGACTTTTTTAATTCATTTGTTAACATATAATTAATTTGGATACTATATTAGTCATTTTTCCTATATACCAACAAATAACTACCACATCTAACAAATCATTTTTGTTTTATTTTCCAAGTACGATATAATAAAAATGTTGATCACCCTAATTAACCAATAAAAGCAATACAAAAAACTCAACCTCCTAAAAAACAAAAAGATTAGTTATCATTTAAATTTTTTAAAAGGGTGCTTGATGATGTAATCCTTTGATTTAATTCAACATATCACATAAATTAGTTATAAAATAATATTGATAGGTAATCTACCAAGCAACCATAATATAACAAAACAACTCCACCACATTTATAACAATATTTTACTTATATTCAAATATACACCCACACCAATGCTTGTTCAAGTACTCTTCAATTTTGAATCCATATTGTTTGATATAGTATTCATAATAAATTAATTGGTAGGTGGATAACAAGTACTAAAACCTAATGGTTCTTCAAAAAATATCGGTTTTGGGGATTTTTTTGATTTCCTGTTCTCTGGCGTTCATAAAACTTCTCATGTTTACTCACTTAGTTTATATTTTAATCTTTGAGGGTAAGATTTTGCCTTTTGCTTTTCTAGATGTCACTAGTTTAATTATTTCTCTTCAGAATTACTTGAGGATTTGTCTAACAGATAACTACAAAACACCATGAGATTGATCGAGTAGTGTACAAAAGTGACATCGACATCCACACTTATAATTAAATAAAAGATTACTATGTGTTTACTTTCTTGGGCCTGGTTTCAATCTTAAAAGAATGATTTTGCATGGAAAATTTATATGGGTTTAGCTGGCTCAAGAACTAGATTTTGGAAGGTTTGCGTCTTATCCTTTATTGTTACACGTGTTTAATAGAAGATTTCTATCTTATGGGTGTGTCATAATTTATATGAAACAAGCTTGGTTATAAAGCTTTAGTTTACTTTACATAAGTTGTTAAATCATTCAGATTGTACATGTGTTTTAATATCAAGGATTTCCTTTTACAAGAGATTTTATAACCAAAACAAATTTTATTATGTGACTTGTATATAATAAGTTGATATTTTTAGAATCGAAATTGATGGCATAAGACAAATTGGTGGCGGCCTACCTCTTTCCCCCCGATTATCTTATCCATGTCGATCACCACTTAAGATGACGTGTGTGATTTTTAACTTTGATTTGTTTTAAAAGACTATGATTTTGCTATTTAAGAAATAGACAAAATGCATTGAAATATAATAAAGTTTGATTTAATATCTATTTAGTGTAATAAAGTTTTCTCTTCCTCAATCAATGTAATAATAAGCCTTCATTTTTATCTTTTTCTATATATTCTATACAAATAATACCACCTTAAAACAAGTATTCGATCTATGTGGCATATGTTTTCTTTTATATTATTATTATGTTATTTCTAAATTCCATGTCAGCATATCCCTTACACCAATTTCTTTCCCAACTTCAATCAATTCAACACTTGATATTTAATTAGCCCAAATCACTTGCTTCATGACTATCACAATGATAACAACATAAAACGATATTTTTGAGACATATATATATATATATA
>LUCG01076631.1:0-12629 GCA_001633085.1 Carthamus tinctorius | reverse complement strand
CAATCCCTTGGTTTTGTTGAAATGTTAAACTATGATCGTTATTTTAAATATCGGGAATTCACTCCTCTCGGTCTAACCCTCANCCCTCGTTTTCTTCCAAATGTTTCTTTAAAACCATTTTCAGGAAAGATTGCTAGGGCCGGGTCGTCTAAAGGGAAAGAGAAGGTTTGAGTTACGAGTTGGATTAACACTAGAGACCGAGATGTTAGCTAGTTTCCTTTTGACTTTATGATACTTTCAGTTGTAGTTGAGACTTATATTGGTTTGTTATTTATCGTATTTTGGGTTGGTTTTTAACCACTTTGACATTGTGTTGACCGGTTGGGTCGAATTTTATCCTTTATGAGAATTAAGGAATTTATCTTGGATTTTGGGTCGTTACACCTTCTAGCGGATTCCGACACCAAGTATCCAAATTCAGATTCACGGAAGGTTTTCTGAACTTCAACCACAACGCAACACATCTCTGGAGTTTGGGAAAGATGTCCTCAGACCTAATCCTCTCAATCTCTGAAGTGTCCGCAAAGAGAATTCGATTTTGCCAATTCCATATCATCCAAAGAGTCACAGCACATGTGGCAAGAAATTCTGATCGCGGGAAGGAAGGGGCGTAAGATGAGAGAGAACTCGGCCTAAATGAGTCAATGTTTGCCAGTCGCTGAGTTGACGAATTCCACCAAGCCCAAATTTTCCTCCATATTGTGTCAGATGGAGGCAACTGAAAAAACAGTGGTTTAAAGTTTCCACGGCAGAGTCGCAGAAAGTGCAGTTCTAGAAATTTAGGACGACTCCTCGAGTAGCCGGATTAGATTTTAGCGGGATCCCATTGTTGATTAGGCACCATGAGAAAATATTTATTTTTCAGAGGAAGGGCTGGCGTCCAAAGAAAGTTTGGGATTAAGCTACCGTTAGTCACCGACAACCTCGCCTGTATAAGCTTCGACACGTTTTTTACCGAGAAGGACCCGTCTGTACTCCACTGCCGTTTCCATTCGTCTTTTCCACTTGCTTTGAAGCTAGCTGAGAGAAGAAAGTTTTCAAGGGATTCCACATCATCTTTTGCCCTCCCCCTCAGATCATTTCGCCAGTCCCACTTTCCGTACCACGCACCATCGGATAAGACCCAATGGTCGTTAAACTCGGCCTCCTTGTTAGTAATAGACGAGGGAAGCGAGTGTTCAAGGGACGTCCCTTCCCAATAGTTGGGTATGAAGGAATTGAGTTTTTATTTTTAGTTTTCTATGAAAATTTTAGAAAACGCGTTTGGTTGAAATGGTAGAGTTTTCATTTTTCATTTAAAAAAATTAGAAAACGCATTTAGAAAATTTTGGAAAACTACGATAATTAGTTTTCTAATTTACATAGAATTTAGAAAACAAAATTTTATTTTCTTGAAAAACTATTGAAAAATGAATGAATCAAAAGGGTTTTCTAAATTTTCATATTCCTTGGAAATTTTTATGGAAAACTGGAAAATTTTCTACAACCAAACACACCCTAAATTAATGGGATTGTCTTATCTTTTTAATAAAATAACACGTGTCAATCAGATAAACCTAAATGAACTGAAAATGTAAAATGCGTCAAGATACACGTTTATGTGGGAAAATCCGGAAACCGGTTCACGACAACCCTATTATTTATTTATTATACATAGATTATGAAAAATGAAATTATACCTATTTATATTCAAGCGAAATAAAAATTACTATCACACATCTACTTTATTTTTAAAACAATATCAGTAACATGCTTCTTCTCTTTTTAGTCTTTCCTTTAACAGTTTGGCCTACTTTGATGCTTTAAGTTTAAGCAGATATATATATCTTTCATATGATGATGATTTACCTTTTATAAGTAATTAATTAATTGTGGTTAATTTCACTTTACCATGAGAGCTTAAAGCAGTGATTCCTTACTTCTACTCCTACCCTACTTCTCATGCACCCTCATGACAATCTTTTGTAGATCTTCATAAAGATATGCCACCTTTTTATGTTTCATAATTATTTAATTGCCCTTAACAATGCATTAAAAAATAAAACTATTTACCTACAAAAATGTGAACCTTTTTTTTTCCAGAATTTGTTTGTCAAGAACATTGAATTTTTTTAAGCCTAAAATCAAATATGATTTTGCAAGCACATGATATTATTGAAATAACAGTAGCATAACCTTTGCCAAACCGGCAATTACAATACCGCATAAAGGTCCACAATCCAAATCCATCTCATAAGTTATAACGGATAATTTAACTAAATAGTGCCGAGATTTTTTCCCATAAAGTGAACTCAAGTCTATGGAGACTAACTAAGACACAACGCCAAAACTTTTGGTCATAGGTTCACACCTTTCCTTTGCCCTTACTAGAGCTCTCCACATAGTATTTCCCTAAATTTGTTTTTAATTTTATAAAAACGAGGGTTACACCAAAGGTCTAGCCAATTCCATCCAACATGATACTCCACACAACAAATAATAGATTAAGTACATAATGTTGCAATGGTTGTAAACACTTATCGCCATGCACATCTATGTCTGTCCTGCCAGTTGGCTACACACTTTCCCTTAACATGAGCTACATAAAACGAATACATAAGTTTTATGCAGGTACACACCTTTCGTTGATTAAGACTCAACGATTCTCACACCTATATGAGGAACTCAACACTTATAAAACAATCAATTCTTGAAAACAAAGACAATCTCATGCATTCAAGAGAGATTATACAATTACCACATGATTTCGAGAAGTCATTTTTCAAATATCGACAGAGGAAATTGAATTTAAATTGAAGCCTATACTGCTATACATAACCTCTTAGGCTGAAAATTCACCGACCAAACGCCTAAATTTGGATTATCAAAAGACAAGTTAACACCCCCCCCCCCTAAGGACCTTCAGTTAAACTACTACAATGTTGGTGATTTTAGTGTCATTAAGAATTTTGGTGTATTTGTGATTTACAATTAGATATATTAAGGTGATTAGACAAATATACGTGAATTAAGAGGTGCGGAGTGCACACTTATAAATGTTGCCCCTATCACCTTAGATCATCATAAAGCGAGGGTCAAGGAGGCAACACCCCCTTGTTGGGTCCTAGGGGTAGTGCCCTTAGCGAGGTTATAAGGGTTGGGGCCTCTTTTCAAATACGTGTCCCTGGCTTAGAAACTTTCCTAAGTTGTAAAAATCAATGAATAGAAGACTATATGTATGTCTTCGACTTAGAAATCCGATAAAACTATGGTGCAGAGCTGTCTTTGGTTGGTCACAAACCATCTCTAGTTGGTCTACGACCTATCTATGGATGTATGTGTGTGCAGATGGCTCTTACCTCGGTTGCATATAACCAGAGCTCTAGATCTACATGTTTCAGAATTTAGATTCGATTGTAACTACCCCTTGATCTTATCCATTAACAGTTATAACTGTTAACTGCCAATAATCGTAGATATCTCAATTAAATATGTAAAACAAGAAATTGGATATAATTGTCTCCATTTTTATCGCCTTTGAGAAGAGAGAAAAAAAATCAAGAATTATTCCAATACGAAACTTGAGATTATCTATTCTTTTATCATCTTCTATACACAGTCCCTTACATACTAAAGCCCCTAGATATGGCCAAAAACTACTCTTGAAACAAAAATTGAAAACAGTGAAATAGTCTACGACTTTCATGCTACAAAACTCGCATTAAACTTGCATTCTTCATTGTTTCACATGCACATAGTTCTGCTCAAAAATGAAAACCCCGAAACCAATACCAAACCATATCTACAACCTTTTAGGGGCAAAAACTCACATTAAAACATTATAAAACCACCCGTAAACAACATTTGATGCAATCATATCCATATGAGTCAATCCATTAATCCAACATTTGTAATAAATTTACCAAAAACTGTAGAAACTTGAATCAAATCCATCCAATCCATCATGAACCGGTAGTATACAAAATTAGACGTGAACTCATCATAATATGGCTTTTCAAACCATAAAATCATCATTTCAAACAAAAATCATCCTCATAACATGACGAAACCCTAACCCTCAACATAGAAGATCAACAAAAAGGAAAGAACATGGGAGGTGATGACCTTACCTCAAAAATGATGACTCCAACCTTTTCTCTTCTTCACGCCCACCTTACCTATCAAGTAGAGAACACACACACACAACCCTTGTTTTGGACTGAAAATGAGAGAGAAAATTGAGACTCTACCCCTTTAGTCTTGAATTTACAATATTAGTCCTGAAGAAAGCACCACTTCTTTACCACACCTTCTAATTCTTTTATTTACCAAAAATATGAAAATTGGGATATTATGGTCGTTGGATGTGTTTTTAACCAAATTCTACCATTTCAAGGAGTTTTTTGATTGATTTATAAGAGTACTTGAAGTTTTTTGGTTGATATCAAGGAATATTTGAAGTTTTTTTGTTGATTTTGAGGGACTGCTTTGGTTTTATGGTTGATATTCGTTGTATTTACTAATATCTTCAAACAACCCTCAAAGTTTTGCAGGTGCACTTTTCAAACAAAAAGAAAAGATTACTTATGAAAATCGATTGAAAGGATGCATGTGACCCCGCTCAGTCACTCATAGGCCCACCCCTACATCTTCCCAATGTAACATGATTAACCTTAACCACATTTTAATAATTGATACTCAAACCTCTATATATTGATGTATTATACTATGATTAAGAAAGTGAAGCTTTTTTTTTCACTAAAAAGGTAATAGCAAGGTACAATAAAGTTTGAGGAATAAATCCCAATTGTTCCCTAATCCAAAAACCTAATCATCAATGCCTCATATTACTACATTTACTCCACAATTTCACATAAAAACTCCATCACCATAAAGAAACATGGGAGGGGACCAAGCACAAAAAAGAAACCAAGAAAGTGACTAAACCCATGGCTCCCTTCTTCCTAATTCCATTGACTCATGGGTCTAATAACTTGTAACATATGAATCAAATGTAGTACATTCTTATGAATTTGACAATTTGAGCCTTGGCTAAAACCCCTGTTTTGTCCCTTTCTTTTTCTCTCTTTCACTCCCATATTATAATTAATCAAAAGAGATCCCAATGGTTCATCATCATCAGCCTAGTAGAACAACAATCACCAAACCAACTGCCATTTCTTCATCTCAAAGCCACAACCAGCAATCAAACAGTACAATGGATTTGGAAAGAAAAAGGGTGGCACCTAATTCATCAAGAAATGGGGTGGTCATGGGTTCTGTCTGGGAGAGCAGAATGAAAGGTAGCTTCAAAGTCTTCAATGGTGATGACAAGAACATGAATCAGACACAAGAAATTGAAAAACCCATTGAAAGTGAGACTAGTGGTGAGATGGAGAAGGTGGGTTTGAGATCTAAACAGAGCTCTAATGGAGTCGGTGGTGGTGGTGGTGTTGGAAAGAGGAAAACTTGGAAATCTGATGGTGGTTCTGAAGGAACTGAGAGAATCCCAGCTCAGATCCCAAAGACTAGATCTGAAAACAAGAAAATGTTGGGTGAATTGAGTAGTAAGGAATTGAGTGTTTCCATGGATGGAAATGGAATCAAGAAAAGCCCAGTTCAGATGAAGAAGGGAAGGCCGGAATGGAATAAGGAACAGAATGTTTCCATCGATGGAATCGAGAGAAGCCCGGTTCAGAGGATCGTAAAGACTCGATCTTTATCAAGAAAAGGGAGCCGGAGCAGCGATTCCGGCGATGGAATTGAGAAAGTCAAGTCGTTGCCAACAACAGGAACTCAAATTGGCATTGAATCCAACAATGGAATTGAAGAAATCGAGTGGGAAAACAAAGATGATGATGAGATGAAGAATGATAGATCTGATTCTAATAAAAGCTTACAAGAATTAGGTGTTGTTGTTTGTGAGGAGAAACTGATGACAGATGATTATGAAGAAAATGAAGAAGCTTCCAATAAGGCAACAATGGAGGAAAATGAAGAAATTAATGAAGAAAGAAGTATTGTTGTTGTTAAAGAAATGGAACCCATTTCCACAATCACCAAAAACAAGTCTACAGATGTTGTAATTGAAGAAAAGAAAATTCATCAGAGAAATGAAAGATCAACCCCCATTTCAAGAACAATCAGAAAACAACCTCCTCCTGTTGTAAATCAACCCAGAATCATTTCAAAACCAAGCAAGTATTTTCTGTTGTTCTTCAATCTATTTTCTCAATTCAAATCAAATCTTAACTTCAATTTCATCTTCAATTTTGCAGATGAATTCCCATCACAGAGAGTTCCCAGATCCCATAGCAAATTGCAGAGTTTCAGTTAGTATTTGCAAATTCCAACATTGCATTTCTTGATCTTGATGCACTGAATTCAACTTCTCATGGCTTCTAATTGTTTCAGTGGATTTAATCATGTGGAGAGATGCATCAAAATCAGCACTAATTTTTGGATTTGGGACATTTTCTATTCTTTCATCTTCATACACTAAAGATCTCAATATCAGGTTAGCAAATTACTAAAACTTTTGATATAATATATATTATCTTCATCCAATTTCATAACAATTTTCTGTATTTCTGTTTTTTTTTTCCAGCTTTATTTCTGTAATTTCATATCTGGGTCTCATCTATCTTGCTGCAATCTTCATCTTCAGATCCTTCATTTACAGGTAACTAATTCACATACATTCATAAACATGACACCATTTTTTTCAAGATTTTCTTGATTTTGGTCTTATTGGAAAACAGGGGTGTTGTAGAAGCAGATAATATTACAGATGATGAAGAATGTGTTGTTGGTGAAGAAGAAGCAATTTGGGCATTAAAATTGTTCCTTCCATACATCAATGAATTCCTTTTGAAAATCAAAGCATTGTTTTCAGGTGATCCTGCTACTACAATGAAGGTAAATTTTTTCATCTTTTTTGTTTTTCACTGATTTTGATGCAAAATTTCATCTTTTTCTGCAATATCTCTGAGAATATTTGAGAAATTATCGGTGTCATCTGACAGTTGGCAGTTCTGCTATTTATTTTGGCAAGATGTGGCAGCTCCATAACCATTTGGAAAATGGCGAAATTGGGTCAGTTTAGTAAACATTATTCACTCAAATTAGATTATATTTCAATCATAAAATCGGGAATTTTTGAGTCTTGATAAAATCAAGGTTCCGCCATTAATGATGAAACAAACATGAATCGAATTTTCTTGAATTCTGATGGGATTCTTGCTGATTTTTTGCAGGTTTTTTTGGGGTTTTTACAGTGCCTAAGATCTGCTCCTCTTATTCTTCTCAATTAACTGCATTTGGTAAAAAGATTCACATGAGTTTTCTGCAATTTGCTTTTTTATTTCATCTCTGAATACAGTCCTTGAGCTTTTTGTACTTGCTCATCCGTGAATTCTTTGCCACTGCATTGATGGGTTGTACCGTACAACCATTTTAAGCACTTTCCATACCAGAAAGTTAAAACCCAGATCGGTTAATCATTATTGCTGGTTTTTAGTTGCTTGTGTTTACATTAATTGACGTGGGTCCATCTCCATTCGTAACTGTTGGGAGATCTAGTGAACTTGCACTCCATCTGTTCGATGAAATGCCCCCTAACGGCTCTTTTGATGTCTTTAAGGTTGTAGCTTTAGTTATTAGATTTTCCCTTCATCACCTTTGGCTATTTTACTGTTTCTTGTTGAGAAAATGTATCAATTTTGGAAAATTATAAAAATTTAAATGTAAGGGAAATAATATTTAGCATTTTTTTTAAAAAATCATAAAAAAAAAATCATTAGATACGATTGATTCTAAAAAGTCAACAATTTCATAGTTTGTTGACTTACTTAGGAGTTTCCAAAGATTTGTTACTTGTTTTCAATTTGTGGGTATTTAAATACAACTATTTTTGCATCACATGTTTCTAATCGAGCATTTTTAAAAATGAGTGAAGGTACGTTTTGGTTTCGACGCTTTAAGGATGCTTGGATATCGTGCTCTCAAAAAAAAGCCGTTGCTGTTGGTGCTTTCACCCTTGTTTGGAATCTTTCCTCAATCGTTGCTCGTACTTGGGCAGGTAAATATATGACTTGGGTGAAGAAGAATTTAACTGATGTTTTGTTGACAATTTGAAACATGGTTATATGCAGTGTTCATGTTGTTGGTAGCATTCAAATATTATCAACAATCAATGATGAAAGATGAAGATACAGAGGAAGAAGTACCAATGCAACCAAGGAATCAGAGTTCTTGGCAGGAACAAAGAAACGCGAAAATTATCACGCCAAACGAAAGCAAGAAATTACGGAAAAGAACTTGATTTGATTGGTTCGACGACAATGATATAGAAATTAGGTGTACAATAAAGAAATAATAATAATAATGATAGTTTAAATGGTTTTGCGAGAATTTAGTATACCAAAAAAAATGAATGAAATTTGTTTCATATTCTGATAATACTTCTATTTAGTTATATAGTATGCAGGGATCCGAAAAGCATAGTACTTTGTACTGATCGGGATCCCAAATTAGCCTTTCACATGAACTAATATAATTAGAATCAAATAGTTTGATGTAAAACTATATAGATTTGTATTTATACTATATCATAAAGCATTTAGGTAAAAAGTTTTAAAAAAGGACTTGTGAAACATTAAATACTCCTTCCAAGTTTACCCGTAGCTACTATTTATGTCTATAAAACAAGTTTGCTAACAATTGATTAACATGTTCAAATACAAGAAATTATTGAGCTATATTAATATAAAAGAATACTCATACTTTTGATAAAAAAGATCTGTAGTAAAATCAATCAAGACCACTTTTATAGATGAAACAACACATGTGAACACCAAATCCATAAAAATCAACCAAAACCATCCAAATGAGTTTATGATCCATATTGTTCATGTTCTATTCTTGTAAGTGAGTATGAGTATGTGCTTCATGTATAAACGTATTTCGGTGCTTTCCCACACCGAAAACATTTTTTGATATTTCATATATGAAATAACATTTTTTTATAAGGTTCACCTGGGCTTTGCCCATACTACATCCTTGGTAATTTTTACCGAGAGCTAGAACATGCTCCCCTGGGATTAATACTCAGTGGCCCCTGGTTGCTCATCCCCGGATTCGAACTTGGGTTGGTTGTTACACCTTCCACAAGCCTTAACCAGTAGGCTGCCCCATTGGGGTTTATATGAAATAACATTGTACGAACACTACATATTTATATGTGTAATTTCATTTATGAAACATCGCATCTAAACTACTTTTTATGGCTTCTAACTTTCAAACGATTTCTATATGGTTTACTCTTATAAACATACACACATGATGCACACACATACACACACCTCATTTAGTAGGACCTAACAGAAAAACTTAATAGGCGTTAAGATGAGGGACCAAAACTAAAGTGAAATGACAACCGTGAGGGTTAACCTACGATGTTTAACTTAGGGGTCGTTTACCATATTCTTACTGAGAAAGTATTTAACAATAAGAGATTCATATTCAAATACCTTATCATGTTACATCCTTGGCCTTGAAAACGGATTGTTGGTAAGCATTTTTTTAAACTCGGTAATCGCTTATTGGGTAAGAGTCTTGGTCCTTGGCTCCTTGTCTTCTCTCTTACCGAGTAAGCTTATCAGTCTTCGCCGTGGTCAAGCAATAAAGTAAATGACATTGGTAATCATTTAGATAGCATTTGGTAAGCAGATTGGATAAGACAAGTGTAACACTCGTACTTTTCGTAAATAAGAATCTCACCTCTCTTGTCTCACACTTTCGTTTGTCCCTAAAATTTTGGACCCATATTTAAGAGTAAGCCATTTTATGAAACCCTATCACTCATGCTTCAACCCAAAGTTGGAAAAACAAGTTTGTAGCCGCGGTACACTCTATGCGATTGTGCCAGTGGCACAATCGCATGTCACTATCGCCAAGGCCCTTTCTGCGATTGTGCCATGCGATTGTGCCACTGACACAATAGCATGGCACTATAGCCCGCGTGCACTAGGTTGCTTAAATGCACCAATTCAGCCTATTTTCTCACCATACTTCACTTCCAACTTCTAGGTGCGATTTACACATAGTTAAAGGTGCGATTTCTCCTCCTTTCCACTCCATTTCACTCCCATTTAATGCTTACTTTAAAGCTTGTACTCATTAGCATTTGTTATGCATCTAGGATACTTACCAAGTGTTGGTCAAGCCTCTTATCCTTCTCAATATCTCATTCTCCTAAAGAACTAAGGTTTAACATTTTTTAGGTTTTGAGTTAAAAACCTAGTAGGTAAGTTATATCTACTTGTTGGGTGATCTTGGTTTGTGTAAATAAATCATAAGCTAATCTAGGGTTTGATTTTGTATCAATTTAGGTATCCTCCCAAAATCACCCAACTAGGGTTCGGGTAAGATTTGGGGCTTTTGATTCTACAACCCCAAGGTGAGTTCTAAATCTTTGTTAAAACTAGTTGTTCTTACCATGCTATTCTTGAATTGTAACTATGAATGTCATTGTGAAGGAAATGCCTAGTTGTATGATGCGAGCATGTTTATGTTCATATGTATAGATAATAATGGTAGCAATGTATTTGATAACATATTATATGTTCATGAAGTATGAACTAGTTCATGTATGTTTTGAGATGACTTTTATGGGAAGTATGCATGAAATGTTATGTATGTTACGATACTTGCACATGGAGGGACAATTCCCGGGTTACATGGGTATGACATGTTAGGTAACGGTCTTAAGACTCTATGGCAATAATTATATGTATGGAAAGCATAAACCGTCGAGTATGGCTTATTGCTTTGTGTCATGGTCGGGTGGACCAACGGTACATATATATATATATATATATATATATATATAAAGAGTAATACACTTAATATGGACTCACTGATATAAGTTTACACGCGCGACTCGGATACGAAGTGCCACCCCTGCAAGGTGTGCACCTATGTCTCTTCCCATTCGTGTGGCCGCTAATGGGTTAGGCCAATTGGAGGTGTTCTCATATGAGGATGATATCTAGGGTGTTTCGGCGCTAGATGTGTAACTTAGGTGGTGAGGCGGGTCTCCCCTGCTAGTTCCAAGAGTATTGGGTAACGCGTTTAATGGACCCTTTTATTTATGCTCATTGTATGTCTTGATATCATGTTATTGCATTTTACAACTCACTAGGCTCTTTTGGCCTAACACTTGTTTGGTGTCGATGTGTATCTCAGGTACCAGTGGTGCCGCTTCCAACTAGATACTTGGACTAGAGTGAGCTTGGGGGATTAATTCGAGAGATTGGCCTACTAGACCTCTTGGCGATTTTAGGACGGTAACCCTTTTGTAATCTCTTTCCTAGAGTAGGAAATATATTAGTCTGGTTATTGATTTTGTTTTGTTGAAATTACATACATGTAATTATACTTTACTCTATGCCCCTGTTTTTTGGAAGAGCTCACACCATGGCGTATTCGTTATACCATCTTCCGTGTTCGGAAAGTTTTTGTTAGCTCCAAATTTTTGGGTGTTACAACAAGACACGATAAGACTAGATGAGATAGAACTGGATAGGACTGGACGACTAATTATTTGTCCTATGTTCTAATTGTCTAAATTGATAAGATTGCCCTTAAATGTTTTAAGTTTTTTTATATCATATAACAGTTACAAAATGACACAAATTAACCGAAGTTTTTCTTTCATTTAACAAATGATACAAAATCACACAAACCATTTACGTGCTGTTTTTGACCATTTAACACAAGTATTTGTGGGTATACATTTTGCATATGGATATGATTCATATCAAGATTCTATATTTGCCAAACACATCTCATGGAGAGAGAACGCTAGTGAAATCGAAGAACCACATCACCCAAAAAATTCGATTTGCCAACCATAGAAGAACTGTATCACAAAAGGAAAAAAAATCGATTTGCCAACCATTGAAGAACAACATGGGAGAGAAATTGAAATTGAAATCAAAAAACAAAATCGATATGAAACACAATCGAAGAGCCGAATTGCAGAGGAGAAGTCGAAATCGAAATCAATATGAAACACAATTGAAGAACCGTGTTGCAAAGAAAAAAATGAAATCGATTGAAACAAAATCACACCTTTTGGAGGAATGAAATCGATTAAAAATTATAATTTTTTATTGAATAACTGAACAAGGTCTTAAAGTAGCAGTAGTAAATTTGTTGGAGGAAGAAACAAAATGGGGGATGGAAGTAATTTAGTTCAGAAGACATTTTAGAATTTAGATTAGGTTATTCTTCATAACTTCGGCTAGGGTAATTTGGTAATCTTTTAGATAGTCCCATGATATTCCACCTTTCTTGGTGGAACAAGTGTTTGTAAGTTTTTTCCATAAAAACTAGTTTTGTCTCATGGCTTACTAAACATAAACTATTTTTACCTTCCTATTTTACCCGGTCTTTATACCAAACACACCTTTAGTAAACGACCCTTTAATTGTGAAATGTGGTGCGTAATGAGTCCCACATCGGGTGTTTAGATAAAACAAAGGGTGTGCAAGTGATGATATAAAAAATCCAATGAAGTGAGTCCTGTTTGGGTAAAAATCTACGGACGTACGACGAACGATCATAATCGTAAGACATAAATCAAA